>JAOBAZ010142213.1:0-18682 GCA_026546875.1 Pteroeides caledonicum | reverse complement strand
ATTTGCTGTATATAAACAAAGTACTAAATACGAACGAGTACACGCTATAATATTTTATCGATAGTACCTCTGTCCCGTATTCCAGTCTTTTCCCTTTACGATTTCGTTCTCTTACAACGTTGAACTCCAAAAAAAAACTTAACTCTGTCGGTTCTCATATTTATAAGCTTGCACCATTGATTTAGCATATGTGAATTTGTATTAGAATAAATTAACATACTTTACAGTATTATTATTTTCGCGGAGTGACCACCCAATGTAAAAAAAGGGTGACGACGTTGAATCTCTAGCCTTGCGTGTTTGTAGCACTTCAAGTCTGCCTCTGTTCTTTTTCACTCTTTTATTGATACGTCTAAGATAGCCTTTTATCAACGTGTCCATGTCTTCGCTGCTTCTGTTATAACCAACCAACTTTTTTATGTTTTCGCGAAATGGTTTTGCGATGCTAGTGAATTGTTGCGCAATGGCAGTCACAGATAGGCCGTAGTGGCGCGCACTAAATCCCAACCCAACCAACTCACTTAACCTATTCTTCAAGTCAGTGCCACTCGCACAATCGTCACGCACCACAAGCGTCGACGTGCCTGCACTCTAAAAACATTTAATCAAAATTTCCTGGTCCAAAAAAATGGACCCAATTTGGGTCAAAATTTCTCGATTTACCCGCAGGTTGGGTCACGTTTTTGATCGATATGCTACTTGTTTTTGCTTGACCAGTTTTCTGGTCAACAAAAAGATGGCGGCCTATTTTAATATTACTATGCTTTGTAAATGCATTATCTTGAACATTTCAAAAGTCATTTGTAGCGCCTGTGCAACATTCTAGAACAGATAAACTACAGTAAACAGCAATAGCGAAATTGTACAAAATAGGCATAAAACTGAATTAAACTGATTAAATAGCTAAACCGTCTATGTAGTAGTGGCTATTGGTTGGTTTCGGTGATTTTTTAGAGTTTACAGTAAGTGCGTTCTTCAGGGCTTCTTGTAGTAGTGGCTATCGGCTGGTCTCGGTGATTTTTTTAAGTTTACAGTATCTGTGTTCTTCAGGGCTTCTTCTGGTTCATGCAGAACTTCTGCATGTTTCGGTTAATGGCCTTTGTAAAACTATTGCCTTGATCTGAAGAAGTCCTGTGTTTATTAAAACCGAGAGAAAGACTGTAACCGTCTGTGAGCCGTTCAATTTCTAACATATGGCTGAAACATCTTTTAGGTTTTAAGATTTCGGCATATTGTAGTGAGTTTCTGTGGGATCCTAGGCATATTGCGGGATGTTTTGGTAGGGTTCCTGCGGTATATTGTTGTACGTTTTAGCTTCCCGCTTTTTTGCCGCCTTTTCATCGTGTTCTTCTTCGTCCTCGGAGTTTATTTAATAGAAGCTTAATTTTGTCGAGTTTTTACCACCAAAGCTAGAAGAGAAAACATACTTAAAAGGTTAGTATGACTTGTGCAATACGTGAAATTTCTGCTTTCAAAGACTGCAGAAAACTGTGTTTGTTTTTTTAGGAATACGATATAATAATAGCGTCGACTCAGTCTCTGAATTAAAGTCGACTCGCAACAAAAGTATCGAAAGAAAGTGAATGAAAAACGAAAATGTGAGTTAATATATTGCATTAAATAACGTAGACAAGTTATGAATTAGCATTCTATCTAGATAAGATGCGCTATTTGCACTACAAATTGTGTTCTAGCTTCAAAACATTACTGGTGATTACAGAACTTAGTAATTGGCTATTCCCAACACTTGCAATGTTTTGTACAGCTCTTACCATAATTTCTGCTCACGATTAAACTACTAGAATTTACATTTTCCCAGCAAAACGGATGGGTATGATCTGTAGGCCGTTGACAGTTGCAGCAAAATAAAGTTCTGCTGGCCCAGCACAAAAAAAGGAGTTTGAGTATGAGATGAGTACTGTATGTATTTCAGTGTGTAAAATTATCTATCTAATATTACTTAAAATAAGATAATAAGACATGATTATAAATATTCAAAAGTGTATAATCGCGGTAGCTACATGACTAGCACACAAAATCTATTTCCATGTACCAAGTGCATGTAATTTAGCCTTTTGCCTTCCTTGACACGAACAAGCAAGTTTTTGAGATATTCTGTTACACTTACAGCTGTGTTAGCACTTTGAGCCCGGTACACCACAAAAACCTAGGCAAAACCTGTCAACCCAAACCTACAGTAGCTAGTTCATATATTCAGGAAAAAGAAAATATTATAAGAACAAAACATTATAATAGAAGTGCTGTAAGAAAAACTTTGAAATTCACAGATAATGAGAAATTCCCAGAATATGGAAATTAAAAATTTTATGTAATGAGATAATAGATAGACCCAACCTGCAAACAAAATGCTAATACTATTACAGCTATTAGCATATCCCAATCTTTCTTTTCAGCTGAGACATGGCACCTATAAACTTCCCGACATAAAAGTCCTGACCATGGAAGATTAGTTCCTTTCAAACAGAAAATACACCTTATATAAGGACACACAATAAATCATTAATAGTTTCTTGTGCTATGCCAGGCTACATTTGTACTATATGTGGTCAAGTTGCTTCTGCAAATCCTGGTGGTTTGATTTGGCATTTGAGAAATAGGCATGCAGTTGTTTTTGGCCAAACCCTTACCAAAAAAACACATGTGAACTTCACATGTGAAACACATGTGATTTTTGTGTGAAATTGGAACAAACACATGTTAAACACATGTGTTAAAAACACATGTGAAACACATGTGTTAAAAACACATGTGAAACACATGTGTTAAAAACACATGTGTTTCACATGCGAAACACATGCGTTTCACATGTGTTTCACATGTGTTTAACATGTGGTTGATCACATGCATTTCACATGTACAGTCCATGTAAAACATGTAATTAATCTCATGTAATTATAAATACAAAATGATTATAAATCTCATGTGATTATAAATACAAAGTGATTATAAATACAAAAGGTCAAATAATTATATTGATATCACAATTAGTAAGATAGTACACACAAAATAAAACGTAGAATAGTACACATTGATAAAATAGTTAAATATAATTAGATAGAATATATATATATATACAGTTATAATAGTTAAATATAGGTATAAAGAGTTCAAAGAATCCAAGTCTATAGATCTAATTTCGTATCGGTCCCACCATGCTTTTTCCTCTTGTTTTCCATGCACACCCTCTAATCTTTACATTTCTGGCCCATGGCTGACTTTATAACAGCCCCGTTGACTTGGGGGAACTTTTTGGTGACAGAAGCTAAACAAAGACAGATAAATACTTTTAGTACATAGTAGATATCTATAGCCTGGTTTGTGTGTTTGTAAGCCCTGCATCCCGCAGAAAATCTGACATTAAAACAACATAAGCTATGGCTGATGGTAAGCAATGGCTTTAAAATTTTAAAATCAAAGTAATTAGTGATATTATTACCATGATTTACATGATCTACAAATCAGAATCCAGATGGACTGGACTTGGTAAACAGCCAATAATAGAATATTACAATAGCACATATTAAGGTGGCTCCCTGCAGTTTTGAGAAAATTTCAGTGAAGAGTGAGTTTGATGTGTCGAATTAAACCCCAAAAACTTTAGGCAAATAATTAACATCACATTTGACAGTGTTGTTGAACATGTTAAGAATGTGAAACCATTGAGTGGCGAACATGAGAAGCCGTCACCACAGCAACAATGATGTCTACAACAATAATTACAGTTTAACTGCGATTATTTTGCAAATCCTACGGCGAAATTTCTTTATTTTTTGCCCAACATTTTGTCAGCAAGATAGAAGTCTACAGTACAATTTTAAGAAAAAGTTAGCAATACAAAATAATTGAACTGTAAAAACATGGTTTCATGCACTTTAAAAAAATATGTATCAATACAAATATCAGTCCTTTAATACACCTTATTTAGTTTTGACTCTAGATTTTTGGAAATTTTCCAAAGCTATTACAATAATTTTTGCTCAAGCTTAGTTGGATTTAAGGAGTTTTCAAGGAGTTTTCCTGATTTTCAAGAATTCAAGGGCTTTTCAAGTGCTCTTAAAAACACAAATCAACTTTAAGGAGTTTTGAAGGAGTTTAAGGAGTAGCACGAACCCTGTAAACTGTCAGCCATATTAAGACATCATTATCGCAATGGCTTCTCTTGTTCATCACTCGATGATTTCACATTGTGATACTGTCCAACAACACAGTCAAATGTGCTGTTAACCAATAATCTAAAATTTTGGCGTTTAATTTGTCACATCAAACCCACTATCTAAAATTTTATCAAAACTGTAGAGCCACCTTAAATCTAAACATGACATACTATACTAACCTATAATTAGTTCAACTTTGTGCTGGTCCAATGCAGGACGGCCCTCCTTACTTCTGCCTGTCACTGATGATTCAGCTAATGTTTTTCTCTCAAAGAGAGCCATCATCAGATTCATGATCATCTTCTTGAAAGTTGGTGCCCGCATCACCTCACCCATTTGAAAGGAATCCAAATAATCCTAACATTTACAAAAAAAGAGAATGAATATCAGCATCCCTTCACTCCCCTTAGCCCATAGATAATTAATTTAAAATGATTTAACCCATAGAGTACTTAATTTAAAATGATTCCAAACTATCTAGTACAACTGAACTGTCAGTGATACAAGGACCTAAGCCAGAGATACATACTGCTAGTTTTGGTGATCCAGATGTCCCTGCACTGACTGCATCATTTGACAAGCCGGCAGTATTTGATGTTGATGGTGATGAAGAAGGCTTTGGCATACAAGGATTAAGTTTTGGAGAAGGTGATCTTAACTCCATCTTTGGTTTGTTCCTTAGTGCTGCAATGAAAGCTTCTTCCACCAGCTTAGGCAACCCTGAAAAATAATTGTAATTTTAACCCCTTCACTCTTAAAAGGGACATTTATATATTTAGAGGTATATTTTACCCTGTCTAAAATAGCACCAGAGGATTTTAGAGGCTGATCAGGGAGTTGTCCCGGCTAAGCGAGTTCACTCGCTTTGCTGAGTTGAACTACTTCGTATATAAATTCCTTAAAATTTTCACACTTAACCCTTTATAGCCCATTGACAAGTAAAATCGCCTAGCGTTAGAGTAAAATACTAAAGGCAGCCAACGGGCTATAAAGGGTTATAACATAGTGCTGAACCCTTTAGAGTCCACGGTCTTTCCACATTTGACAAGTAATTATGTCATCTGGTGTTAGAGTAAAATACTAAAGGTTAGGTTATGATTACAAAACTTACTCTCTTGTAATCTTTGAACCTGTTTTTGCAGCTTCTTGATCTCATCCTCCAGACTACCATCAGTATATGCTGACGAGGGTGTTGATGACCTCTCGGATACATCTTCCTTATTGGAGCCTTCACTGGCATCACTCTCACTTTCGCTGTCACTTTCCAAAGCAATTCTTTTGTGCAGCCATTGCTGCTTTTTTCTTTGTAACCTTGGTGTCCTGCAAAAAATTGGAATGCAAGTAAATATATAATACTTTATCAGTTTCCAAAATGTATTAATAATGGTCTCAGCAGCAATTGCTCGTGGGGCCTTTATTCGATAAAGGCATGGAACTTCTAGTCCTCAGAGCGCATCGGTTTGGAAAAAAATTTGGGTGTGCCTATAAGTGAATTGATATAGCACATGCACCTATAACCCGTCAAATTTTTATTTGTTTTCCCCCCAAAATCTCATAACCGCTTACAAGCGCTCCGCTGAATAGGGTAATGTACAAACCTTGTTATTCTTATCTTGGTTGCCAGACTTAGTAGTGTCTTCTTTTTCATGAATTCGCAATCTTTTGCTGGCATTTTGACAATTATCATCAGAGAGAGTTTCACTTTCCGTTCTATTTTCCAAAAACTCAATTTCTTTCTTCATTAGTTCCTTTTTGCTATCTGCAACATGACATAACAATATACCTTTATTGTCAAACCGAATGTTCCCTTGCAGAGAACAATGCAATATAGCGAATTGCATTTAAATTTAAAAATGTTACTTCTGGTATTCTATCTGCCAAATGCTTTCAGTAAACAAAAATATTCGCAGTTTACCAGTTGCAAAATAATTTCTCATTTGCTCCTGTTAGAAAGTTGTAATCGGCAGGCAAAATGATCATATAAACAAGTTATATTAGTCTGTCAGTTAACTTCAATATTAAGCTTTTCACAGTTTGCAAACGTGGACATTGAGGTTTAACAAACACATTTAAACCATACACATGAATACAATGTTTGGAAATAACAATCAGACATGGCAGTCCTTTAATACTAAGTTATTTAGATTATTATTATTTGGTATTAGTTATTTATATTATTAGATATATAATTCAAATGTCTGACTGGTAACTGCCCTATCATGTATATTTTACACAGCAAACACAATGATCTCCTCGTAAGAATTTGAAACTTAATTTCCTCTTGCAATTTGCCCACACATATGCAATTTGGTTGGAGCAACTGGCTCAGCAATATTGCAACATTGCAATGTTGTCTGCAAGAGAACATGTTCAACACCCGGTTTGACAATAAAAATGTTTCATTTCATGGCATTTGATATCATTAAGAAAAATTTAAAGATCTTATGATGCTCTATAAAGACCTAATAGCTGTGGTTGATGACGTCATTTTAAAAAGTCCGAGCAAAAAGACTGGTGCGACCAGCTAGCCACGAGGGTCTTCGCAAAATTATAATTTAAAATATAAATAAAATATCAATAATCTTTTACTAGATTTATTCCATGAATCACACAAATGCGATTTGGAACTTTTGGTAAATGTTATATACGTCTGGATAATCAAAACCATACTGAAAATATTTTTCTTAATGACAATCATTTCATCATATTATGAATGATGATGCACTGACTGACAATACACATATTAATATTTATAAATTTTCTACGCTATTTTATATCAAGTATAAATGTGTATAATAACTAACTGCGACACTATCCCTATATTTGCTAAACATCTGATCAAATATGTACCACTTGAAGCCAAAACTCTAGCCAAATAAGACTTCCAGCCTGACTTTGGAGCCTTGCATCTTTTATCCGCGAACATAACCATGCCTTTCTTGTTACGATTTGAAAGCATACTTTCATCCTTGACACAATCTTCAGTTAAGATGCTTGTCTCGTTAGACTCGACCCAGTGAACCAATACGTACTTCATTTTAGCAATAATATGATAAAAACATGGCGAGTTCACACTCCTATTCTGAGACAAACTCACAAGTAAACGATTCTTTTATTCCACTCGTTAACGCTTCTGGAACTGGTCAGTCCAGTAACCGAACAGAAGAGTCAGCTGTTAGAAGGAAGAGAGGGCCAAATAAACTATACCTGAACCCTGACGATGAAAATTATAACGCTACCGTGCCGAGGACAACTAAATGGCGTCGTCTTCGCTATGGAAATAATGAAAATGAAATCATGGAACATCAACAATCGACTGAAGAATTGCAGCCAGATGGAGAACAGTCCCCATGTGATAGCTCTTTGATTGAAACAAGTGATGAATATGATGATTTAACAGGTAAATAATTATATATAAATGACCATTTTAATATCATAGTAGTGATACATGTAGTAATACTTTATGAATGGGTCAAAAAAGGTGGGATATTTAGGGTTTGATGAGGGTATTTTGTGGTGTCGTTTGGTGATTTTTATGGATTGCTCGAGGGTAAAAGTAATTGCTTTATTAACATTAAGGGTTCACCCAAATCCATCACTAAAAATCTTTGAAGTAATACTAACTTCCACAAAATACCCACAGCCTACTCAAAAATTATATCAACAAAATAGAATATTTTTTAATACAGATCTTTATTTCTTAGAAAATGACAATAATAATGAACATGACAGTGATGAATGTTTCCTTTTCCACCATAACAATGAAAATGTAAGTACTCAACAGCATCAATGTACATTCCATTACAAAACGTGCACATTTCATGCGACAAACGTGACGGTTTTATGCTCAAAAGTTAGAAACGTTAACAAACACATTAAAATCTGCGCCCTTCAAGGTTAAATGAAAGGCGTAATAAATAGTTACAACAAAAACAAATGGTAATTCTACCTCTTTGATTATGATTTTGTTTAGGAAGATGAAGTTAACCATGTTGAAAAGGATGATGTTGACGAACTAATCTATGAAAATGCAACAGTAACTCTTGGTCAATCTTTGTTGCTGATAATGGCATTTGTTCTTGGTAACAATCTAACCAGTGTGGCTCTTGGTAATCTGCTTAAGTTGTTAAGCATGCTACTCCCATCAGGATCTCGCTTGCCTCGAACAAAGTATTTGTTTGACAAGTATTTTGGTAGTTTTCGACAGGGACTTGAACATAAATACTTTTGCCCAAATTGTGAAACACTATTAAAAACAAGCAATAAGTTGAAATGTGCAATTTGCAATGAAGAATATGAAAGTCAAAAGTTGCTTGAACAAGGTAGTTTTTTTTTATATCTGCCAATTGAGAAACAGTTAAGAGGTTTCTTACAAGAAGGTGATATACATAGTTACTTAGATCATCGCTTTAATCGTGACACAGATCAAAATGTAATTAGTGATATTTATGATGGTCAAATGTATCAGTCTCTTGGTGATGGTATTCTCACCCATGATAGAAATGCATTGAGTATATCTTTCAGTTGTGATGGTGTTCCGGTTTTTCGTTCTTCTAGCTATTCTATCTGGCCTTTGCAGGGGATACTTAATGAACTCCCTCGACCAAAACGAAACCAACATGTTTTTTTGATTGGTCTTTGGTTCGGGCCTAATAAACCTAATATCATGCAGTTTTTGGACCCATTTACTACTGAATTGAGGCAGCTTGGGTCTGTGGGCATGAAATGGTTAAGAGGTGGCATTGAAGTTTGTTCAAGAGTTTTTGCCTGTATTTGCTCTTGTGACAGTGTTGCTAGGTGCTCAATACAAAATATTCACCAGTTTAATGGTGTCAATGGTTGCAGCTGGTGTTATAACACAGGCATCCAGGTCCTTAAAGGGAGAGGTAGAGCCCGAGTGTATCAGCAAACTGCTGAAGAACATAGACTGAGGACGCACACTCAGGTTATGCATGATGCGAGGAATGCATTAAAAAAAATAAGACTATTAATGGGGTAAAAGGTGTGTCAAAGCTATGTGAGTTGCCATATTTTGACACTGTTAAGGGATTTCCAGTTGATAGTCTTCACTGTATTGACCTTGGTGTATCAAGGCAACTAGGCCGTCTCTGGTTTGACTCACATAATCATGAGGAGCCGTGGTACTTAGGCAGGCATATTTCAGAAATTGATGCAAGGCGTAAGCAAATTGTTCCTCCACATGAGGTAACAAGGATCCCCCGTTCGGTTACTGAGAGAGCCTATTGGAAGGGTTCTGAATGGCACTGGTGGACTCTTTTGTACTGCCCTGTGGTCCTTCTTGGATTATTACCATCACGGTACTTCCAGCATATGATTCTTTTTTCACATGGTGTTTTCTTGTTGACCAAGGCTACTATTACTTGGTCAGAGATAAACCAGGCCCATGCTTCATTAAACAAATTTGTTAATGAATTCCAAGAATTGTATGGGGGAATTCACATGAGCTATAATGTTCACCAATTGAATCACCTCACTAAAACTGTCATAGATTGAGGACCACTGTCTGTTTATTCCACTTATGTTTTTGAAGGTTTTAATCTGGTTTTGATGAAACTTTTTCATGGAACACAAGCTGTGCCTATGCAAATTGCTAACTCTTTTCTTTTATATCGATCACTTGATACCCTTTCTGATGTTTCCCTTGAGCATGATGGAGTGTGCATTGACATTCTTTATGAAGGCACAGTTGACAGGCACAATTCCTTTGAAGAAGGCAAGGAGGTTTAATGACAGAGTTGTATTTCTTGGGGCTTCATATTACCGACACTTTACAATTGAAGAGAAATTTCTGGTAGAGAATAGTGAGTTGTTTGGTGAAGTTTACGATGGTGATGAGGGTGAATTTTATACAAAGGCAGTTGTTGATGGGAAGGTTTTACACTGTGAGCAGTACAGTCGTACCTCGCGGAGGAAGAATTCTATTGTTGGGCTTGCTGATGGCAGAGTGGTTCAGCTTGAAATATTTGTGGTTTCAGATAGTATATGCTTTGCTTTTGCATGGTCAGTTATTGTGGAACGGCCATCCTGGCTTAGAAGCGATAGGGAATGTGGTCGGCTATGTAGCCAGATATGTAAAATTAAGGAGATTGAACCAGAATTGTTAATTGTTTGTCTTCATAACATCATTGATAAATTTGTTGTTTTTACTAATCCTAATTCAAATGTAAATACATATCTGTGTCGTTTACCAAATACAGTGGACAGAAATTATGTGAAGACATTTTAAGTGTAAATAATTGGTTAACTCATTGCTGTAGGTACAAGCCATAACCAGCGAGTTGACATAATCTATTTTAATTAAGAGCTGTGCTACTTATTAACTTAATATATTACATGTAATACTAATATGCTTGTTACTGTAGCTTCTGATACATTTCTGAAAGACACTTTGTTTCATATTGGCCAATTTCATTATAAATGTTTTTCAAAAAATATTGTTAACAATAAAAGCAAAACATACTGTATAGGTAATACAAAAGTTTTATGACATGAAATGTTTTTCACTAATGCAAATCGCTACTACTGCTAAAGTAAATTATTATTTCTTTGTGTTCCATGTTGGTGCATGCTTGGTCACTGTAATATATATTTACTGTAACTGGATTATTGAATAAATTGATTACTATTTTAATAATTATCTTCAGTTGTGTTTTCACTAAATCATAAGCAAAATCATTCGTACATTGACTTGTAATGTTGTATCTCAACCCTACTTGTACGTACATGCATTCATATGTGTATGTGATATACATGGTACTATACGCTGACACCTATACAATGCTTGTGAATTTGTGGATTACATGCCAACTTCATGTGTTCAAATATGAAACGTGTATATTACATGTGAACACATGTGAAGCACATGTGTTTGTATCTAAAAACATGTGTATTACATGTGATTCACATGTGAAACACATGTGAAACATGTGAA
This sequence comes from Pteroeides caledonicum, assembly GCA_026546875.1. Taxonomy (NCBI): domain Eukaryota; kingdom Metazoa; phylum Cnidaria; class Anthozoa; order Scleralcyonacea; family Pennatulidae; genus Pteroeides; species Pteroeides caledonicum. The sequence continues at coordinate 7,555 of JAOBAZ010142213.1, read as the reverse complement.
GCACATGTGAAACACATGTGTTTTTTTCGTAAGGGAATGTTTACACAACCCATTAAATGTGGCCAAAATGGTTGCATGAGAACATTTTGTTATTCATATTTTCTGACCAAGCACATCAAGCGTGAACATTGCGACATGATAATGGACAATAATGCCAACTGTTATAATAATGAACAAAATGAAGACCTTGACCCAATTGATGGTGAACAACCAATGGCATTTGCTCCCGCTGTAGGTATAGATTTCGAAGTTGCCAGGGATGATGTAACAACAGCAGCTGCGGTTTCCCTTGCTAAATTGAAGGCATCCAGTAGCACAGTGCAAGCCACTGTTGACCATGTTGTTTCAGAAACTTCTAATTTCTTTTCAAATGTTGTTGGTATTCTGAAATACCAAACTAAGCAATATCTTTTGAGCAAGGATATTTGACATGATGATGTTCAATGATGATCAAAACCCATTTGAGCACTTGGAAACTGCACACCAGCAAGAAAAGTATTTTGTAAAAAGTGGTTGTTTTGTTCAGCCACATGAAATACCTTATGCCGGAGCTTACCATCCTCAAAACAATATTATGGGCACTGGTCATGTAGATCAAGTTGCTAGGCATGTGACTTTCCAGTATGTCCCACTTCCCAATCTGTTGAAAGTAAGGGTTTCATGAGAGCGATCCTGGAGTATCACCCCAGTGGTGACGGTATATTACGTGATTTTCATAACGGGATATTTTGTCAGGAGCATCCCTTTTTTTCCAACTTCAACAATATCAGCTTGCTGTTATATGTTGATGAGTGTGAAATTGCAAATGCCCTAGGCTCCAAGGCTGGAATACACAAGATAGGGGTAATTTACTGCACTATACTCAACTTGCCTCCAAAGTTTCGCTCTTCACTTTCTAACTGTTTTCTTGTTGCACTATTAAATGCAGGAGATTTTAAGACGTATGGGTATGAACCAGTCCTACGGCCACTCATTAATTGTTAGAAAGTCGTGGTATTTCTATAGTCAGTGGTATTTATGAGGGACCAGTGCTTGTCAGTGTTGCTCAAATCAATGGTGACAACTTAGACTTAAACAGTATTCTTGGTTTTGTTGGCAATCATTTTTGTCCGCATTGCAAAATGCATAGAGATGAGACGTCCATCTACTGCTAATCTCCAGCAACTCAGAAATACTGATAACTATGAAAATGATGCAAATGCCAATGATGCTAGTACTACTGGTGTGAAAGTTTGATGACCATTAAATATTCAAACTTTTCATGTAGCTACTAACCATGTTCCCGACATAATGCAAGACATTTTGGAAGGTGTTGGAAGCGTAACTTGAAGCCTAAGCATCACTTTATGGTACACTATCCCGAGCAAATGCGCTTACTAGGTCCTTTAATCCATTTTTGGGCAGTGCGATTTGAAGCCAAGCATCGCTTCTTCGAACGGCTTGGACATATTGTCTGCAATTTTCGAAATATATTGAAGACCTTGTGTAAAAGGCAATTAATTTGTGTAATTAGCTTGATGATGAAAAATCTTTGTTGAGGCATGTGGCCCTACATGATTCAATTTACTTAGTTTTAATTTACTTTATTTTATTTCACTGAGGTTCACTGGACAAAAAGTATTGTAAAAAATGGAAAGTAAAGAAACCTAGCACAAAGTTTAGCAGTGCATAAACATTATTTAAAGAACTTGGAGTTGCATTATTAATCATACACTGCAGTTGGTATTGATGTAGTTTGCATCATGGATGATTTTGTCAAAAATAAACTACTGGAATGGAACGTGGGTTTCCTAAATGGCATCTTTGAAGGTAAGCATCCTACAAAGACCACTATACTCAAAATGGGTCGACAGAGAGGGGAGCACATTTTTGGTATAGGCCAGGAACTGGCACTTGTTCCACTAAATTGAGGGTTGAGTGTAAAATTTATGACAGCTGCAATATGCCAACGAGATGCTAATTTGCTTGATATTAATGGTTCTCTAAATTAATGGAATCTTGACCATTATATAACTTACTATAGCCAAGACAACTTGACAAGTTTGAGCTTGATGTCCCCAACCAAACTTTAGCCAGAGGCTGGCTGATGGTAGCGAATTGTGTCCTAGATATTCTAGCTACCACCTTAGTAAAGCTTTGAAGTATACTATACACAGGCACATAGAGATGCCTGTATAATGACAGTGAGTGAATTTAATGTTAGTAGTATGCAGGTCAAATTAATATTGGTTTCTTATAGATATGGTGGATGAAGAAAGCTTTTTTCTATTAGATGAGGAAAGCATAACAGAACTCATACCTGCCGTTGGTCCCAGGAAGAAATTTATAAAAAATATACAGAACTCATTGGGCAGGTATAAAACTACCATTAGTTATTTTTACCATATCACAACTCTGTCTCACAGCAGGCAATTGTGCATGTCTGGGGAAATCCTCCAGGTGAAAATGGGTCCATGTTGACTGCTGTTGGATAATTGTATTGTTCTTTGAAAGGGAAGAACATGTAAACATGTGTGGAAGGTTTGAAAATATAGTAATTACAGTAAAATTATAGGATAGTAATTTCTGTATGCTAATATTATGTAGCTGACTGGCAAAGCTGACAATGACCAAGGGATGATGGATGTAATGATGCTTGAGTCTGACAAACTTAATACTGCTGTAAGACAAATTTATAAAAGCATTTTTATCATTTCTGTTGTGTGATATCATCTAAACAAGGGTAAACTGGGCTACATATAATTATATATACTGCAATAGAGTAGTATAGTAACTGTGTATAATTTGTATTATAATTATCATTATTTAATAATACTTTACAGGCACGCCAAGGTGATGAAGGCAGGAAGAGTATGGGAGCTGTGGAAGTGGCATTGAACTCCAGCAATGTAAGGATCAAATTAGAAATTTACTGTTACCGGTAGTTGATGCTTACCAATCTTGCAGAAATGGGCAGCCAAACATGGGGGATTTGAAAACACATACCTTCCCCAGGGTTGGGTTTTTCTTGTAAAATGTAGCTTCGCCTGATATCATAGATGCATAATATCATATTTCATATTATATAACAATTACGGTATATAACATGGCAATTATTGCCTTTGTCAGAACAAGATTGATGCAACTCTCACAAGCAGTGATAACTATACTGAAGGACCCTCTTTAGCAAATACAGCTTCTGGACTGACCAAAGCTTTTGTAAGTACAATAGTATTATTATGCTACAGCTACAAGCATTTTATTATTTTATTGAATTCTGTATTGACCTAGAACGTGCGGTCAGTTCTTGAAAGTCGATTGGGGGATGGGTCACTTATTTTGGACCAGTTGGACCAGGGCAATTTGAGTAGAGAGATGAGGATAAAGATGGTGCAAATTTTAGTGGCACATATGATTGAAAAATTTGGAGATAAGTATGTTTCTGAAGATTATTGAACAATTACCACCAATTTATTTTAAGTCATCATTATCATGTTAAATATAGGCCAAGAACAGACATTAAAATTGCCATTGCCAAGGCTGTAGTAACTCAGTTCCCGGTCCTAAAAGATGACGAAGGCCACGGCTTTGTAAGTATTGGTTCTTTATTATTACAAATATCCAGTGCAGTTATATAGAGAAATGTCTCATTATAGGCGGTAAATTACTGCTACACTAACAGTAACAGTCAATCTACAGTAAAAGTAAAAGTAAAACTCTACTTCACAATCAAGGAATTGAACCCAATCAATTCCAGTGCTAGTAAATTACTTAGCTAATAGACCCGGTTTAGTGAATTTGTTACTAACATACACCACCCCACTTCTCACCATGATGTTGGAAATAAAGTTTTAGGGACACATTTGCAACTGTTAAAATTCTGCTATTCAGAAGCAGACTGGGATTTTTCGTTTTCCTAGCAATTTGGCACTCAATTAAATTTCATTTATCTAATTTAGCATCTTGTAAAGCATTCTAGGGGCATGCTTGCCCCCTGACAGTCTGCCACTGCTGTCATCATCAAACTAGCCTAGCTGACATAATCTTTTTCTGTCGCCAGATGACACAAAACACAATAATCTTGACATACTGTTTGTGTATATCACAAAAAATGAGTGGTTATATAACTGTTTTTACTTATTATTATAGACAATTTTGCCACAATGTTACCAACCATGGCAAAATTGTAATAATATATAATTACCAGTAATTTAACCTTTAGTTAAGGTTAAATTACCATAATCATTATAGACAATTTTGCCATGGTGAGTAACATGGCAAAATTGTCTACAATAATAAGTACAAAGTACAGTTAACCGTTCATTTTTTGTGATATACACATTACAGTTTGTCAAGATTATTGTGTTTTGTGGTTGACTTATGACTCTTGTGTCAACCTGTTAGGTCCATACAATTTTGCTTTTCTCCTAGTTAAACATTAATGGATATAATTATAATTACTGGATTTTATAGGAAGCTTGGTTTACACCTGGTAAAGGAAAGCACTCCTCAAGTGGCTGGTTAGAGGAAAGACTTAGAAATGTTAGAAAAAGAGCAAGCAAGCCATCCACATCTCGTTCAAATCGCAGTTCAAATTCACTCACAACTCCAACAAAGTTAATAAAATTATCAACATCACTACCAGGTAGTACATGTTGTAATACTAACCTTCAGTTTGTGGATAGGTCAATGATCGTTATTTACAGCTGTAACATCATTGTAGCCAACGATGTTACAATCTTACTCAAATATTTGGTGTTTTTGGTTTATTCATATGTTAAAACTGATCAAAATATCAAATTTTAGATTTTTTACAATGATTATACAAGACAGAAATTAATAAGATTTATCTATATAGAAACAAACAGCTACTCTAACAATGTACTTGTGTAATAATTATACTGATCAATTTTATCTCTTCAAAAAGTAATTAATAAGTTAGTGGTTGGAATACCCTACTGTTGTATAATATAAGCATATAACTGTAACTAATTAACCCATTGCCACCAGAATGTTTCCCCAATCAAAAGCTTATTTGCATTACCTAGGTTTCTATTTATCATGACAGACAAGATTATAATTAAGGGAATGGTGCATTTCGATGTGTTATTTGTTTTGAGGATATTGCTTTGCTTAGCTGTATACTATTTTACAGAAACCATGCTGTTTCAAATGTTGTACTGCAGTACAGCAAATTTGATAAATTGTGCATTTCACTGGCTGCAATTAAAATGCTGTTCACTTTCATGATACCATGTCAGATATAATTTGTTGTATGGCAGCGCTACTTGCTTGGCACTTATTATTCAATGAAATTTATTTAGCTGACTTTTCTCTTGTTTCCACATTTGTTATTACCAGGTTGACATTGACTTCAGGACACTATACCCAGATGTAACAGATAATCTCTTCCTAAAATTTACACCATCATTAGCAGAGCAAGTATTGAACTATGCTGAATTACAAGGAAGTAGGTTAAAAACCTATTTACAAGTGGAAAGCCTTGCAATTGAATCTGGTACGGTATATCTAATTATTTAGTGTCATAAAAAATTAAATAATTAATAAGTCAATTTAATTGCAGTGTAAGAATATTGACAATACCTGTTAAGATTGTCTTTTTTAATTTGTATACACAGATCGACAGAAGACTGACATAGCTATGCAGTCACTGCCATGCATCTTCCCCACAGGAAGGCATCAAAAAAAGCGTTGCAGCATTGAAGAAGCCCTAAAAGCTTTTATCGACATTCAACCTGTAAGTTAATTTTAAAGTGATAAATATGTTCAACTTGCATTGTTCACCAATCAATGTTAACCTCAACCATGGGAGGTTGGACATAATTTTTGGCCCTAGCGGGATATTTTTGGTCATCTTTGAAAACCTGTGGTTGGGTGCAGTTTTGAAGAATCCTGTATACAAATACAATCACAAGCATGGGGAATTTTACAGCATTTGTCCATAATTACTCTGTCACTACACTGGGGCATTAGCACTAAAGATGATGCAATAGTCCAAAGTATTTGATCATCTTATTTTCTTCAATTTCCAAAAAAATTTTTTGACATTTTGTTCATTTGACAAATTGTCAAAATACCAGAATGTTGGTATATACAAAGGTCAACAAAAAATTTTGTTAAATAGTTTTACACAAAATTTTCTATTTTTAATTTTTGTAGAAAAAACAAATAGTCACAAAGTTTACAAGAGAAACGTTTTTTTCCCTAACTTTGAAACATTGTTTTCCTAAAGTGAATCTTCCTCTAATTGTGTTCACAGAAAATAGTTTTGTATATTTTCAACATGAAAATTCCTTCATCTACAAAATGCCATAAAAATTAGGAATCGCAAGGTCAAAATAGCCCCCTAAATTCACCATTGTATCCCAATCCAACCTATGTTAGTATATACTTGGGATTATTATTATTGCAACTTTGTGTTTAAAATTAATATTAATTGCTTAATAGGGTGACCTACCTGCCCCAGAGGTTCCCTGTATTGTATATTCCAAAGACAATTTTTCGTAACCTTGGTTGTGATTGGTTGTCGTCGTAGACTTGTGGACCATGTTTACGTTGTATCTTTTTTATTTATACCTGTTCGTACGCACTGTAGGTGGGAACCAACATTCCTTGGTACGTCGAGTCCGCGCCGCAGTGTCCTTTCATCTTAGTCCTTGGGCAAAAAACGCAGCCACAGCAAACGTTTGCAGTGATCGGAGGAGTTGCACAGAAAACTCCAAATCTACTAAAGCAGTTGATGTTGCGTTTAAGATGTTTTATGTCATGGACGTGGAGTACCTCTGGCAGTGTTCCGTTACATGGGAATTCATCCAGAAAGTACTGTATGGTATCGAGAGCAACTCTACCAACAAGGCCAGAACACCACCAGCTGTAAAAGCCATCAGAACTGCATTAAAAGCCTCAAATTAAATGTAACTAGCTGCAAACCATTTACAGCACAGTCAGCCTAGAGAATGGTCTAGCACAGTCAGAATTCAGTACTAAACTAGAAGTGTGGCCAGAAACCTAACTTGATGGCACACTTATTTTCTATATAAGTTATTCATTATCAGCATTTTGTATCTTCTCACAGGATAATTTTACACTGTAAAACATCTGAGTTTAATGCATACTTTATGGTTCCATCATAATGATTTTTACTTCGTTCCTTGACTCACAGTGCTTGGTTTGATAATTTAGCATGTTGATTGAGAAATGCAGGGGACAGTTGTGTACCAAAGGGGTAACACCAATAAACATCAGTCATTGGGCATTTTTATTAATATAAATACACGAATTGTGGGTCGTCACTTACCTATATGAACAGGCTTTGTGGTTGGTTGATTCCAACAATGAATAACACTAAAACTATAGAAATTGATTTTCTAAAGAACGAATCAAAGACAATGACACAGAATAGGAAATAACCAAAAGGGCAACTCAGCCGTATAACGTGTCCCCTATATTTTATGCAGATTTTATGCAGTTTACTGGCTAGAGTAATGGCGGACTTGCCAGTTCAGGGTGTTCATTGGCCGTTCAGCTAATTAACATGCAGTTTACTGGCCAGAGT
>JAOBAZ010142102.1:0-10901 GCA_026546875.1 Pteroeides caledonicum | reverse complement strand
TGTCTGTCTGTCTGTCTGTCTGTCTGTCTGTCTGTCTGTCTGTCTGTCTGTCTGTCTGTCTGTCTGTCTGTCTGTATACCTGCCTGCCTGCCTGCCTGGTTGCCTGCCTGCCATTTGACAAAATGATGTTGACAAGATGAGAACAGATTAATGTTGGCACATTTGAAATGCATGAAACAGTTTGAAATGAGGGGAGGAAGCAGCTGAGCTGAGTCAGCCATTGCAGACAACATTCACAAGAAGTTAATGACAAACAGTCAGACCATTGTACTATCACAATGGTTCATCTTTTAAAAAATCTATTCCAAAACCCAAATATTATTTGTTGAATAATATAATTTATGAACAATATTTTAATGAGTTAAATGTCAATTAATATGAATGTTGAATGATGTACAAATGTACATGTACAAATTCCCTCTGTGGTGGTATTAAGAAGTAGACAGTATAATTTAACAGGTATTGACAATATAATGAAAACTTTGGCCAAAACAATGGGAGAACAAACAACAAAAGCAATGTTGTTGATACACCAGTTTTTACAACCTGTTAGACTTATGTGAATAGAAAATGTTTATTTTTTTATTTTTAGAGACGAAACTCCTAAACCAACTGTTGCTTTAGATTATACATTTGGTAGAAGAGCAAAGGGACATAACTTAGTATGAAAGTTTGTTTTTGTATTTTACTTGTAGTTTTTGTTAAAAAAAACATTCTATAATATATTACTACAGTGATATCGCCTTCCACCAATTCCCCCCAAACAATTACCCTACTTATCCTATTAACAGGAATCTTACGCAAGTACTGTGTTAAGGCGGGAACGCACAGTTGGGAGTAAAAGATAGTTTGGATTGAATGTCTTTATGCCCTGCTCCCGTCACCCTCGATATCGAAATTGATGGTTTTTGTCGATGCAGCAAAAGAGCTACCACATTCAGTTTACACTTTTTTTAATTTCCGATCGAGCATTTCCATCGTAAAACAGTGTTTGCATAAGGTCGCTAATACCTTGGACAGTAAAAGACTAAAGTGAGACCCACGAGGGCGCATTGCCAGTTAGTTTAGAATTTTATCATTTTGTATTTGCACTGAATTTATTTTTTATAGAACAAGGATATTGGTCACATATGGGAATTGGGTGGAGGAACAAATCTGTCAAAATTGGTTGAAATTCCGTTGACTGCCGAGGCTATTCGGTAAAATAAATAGTTAATTAAATATTGTTTACTGGTTATAGGAAATAGTTATTGTTGTTACAAGTAGTTAAGCCAACAAGCAAGCAAGCAAACAGGCAAATATACAAGTGTGTATGTGCATGCATACAAGTGCAAGCAAGCAAATGCAATAAAACTGGCAACATGCTAAATTTTTTACTGATTATATGAAAACAATTTAATACTATTGTTTGAATCTATTGTTGTAAAAATACTAAATAATATTATAAGGACGAGTGCTAATTGTCTATACTTCAAGACCCAACCGGGTCCAGTTGCGAAAATGCAGCCACAGTGCTTCCGGCTGAATCTGCAACATTTCGAATTGTACCCCAGTGTTTTAACCGTTTGAGCTACGAAGGGCTTGCCGAGAGCTTGGTAATGAATTCAGTATACATTTTCAGTTGGTGGTTATGCCGTGTGGGGTTATGCTGTAATAATGCATGATGGAGGAATGTTGGGAGAGTGCAAGAGAAGCTTGTAAAGTATGAGGCGTAGCTGAGTGTTTTACAAGGTTTTTGAGTGTTTTTCCAACATTCCCTTGAGTGGATTATTCCACCATAGCGGCCTAAGTTTTTTAAATTCCTTTATGGTATACCGTAAGTGTGATATAACGCGCAATTTGATTGGCTTACGCCATAATCGTGCATTATTGCGCGCACTTCAGCCAATCAAATTCCGTGTTGTATCACACATACAGTATTATAGTGAATAATATTGTGGCATTTACGCCAGGTGGTAGCAGAAAAATTATAAATATATAAGCATATACTTTTAAGGCCCAGTTAACTTACATCTACTTTTAATGACCAATTAATTACGATGTATTCTCAGTTTTATTCAATACAAATAAGACGTTTCTATATTGAAGATTTTGCCTTACGACAACGCAGACATTTGGTGTGTGTTTTCTTTCAGTTCAACTGCCATCCTTCTTGTTCTCGACTTATCCAAGCCAAACGAACTTTGGTACACAATGGAAGTTTTGCTAAAATCTGTGAGTTTTCAGTTAAAAAGAAAAATGGTGATTGCAGTGAGTGGAGTGCAATTTTGATTTGTAATTGCAAGTTTTGATTTTACTCCTAAATTGCACGCCACGGACTATATTTACCACTTAATTGCATGTATTCATTTTAAATCAGACAATAAATTCACACCACAAAAGTGAAAGTTATTTATGTTATTCATTTTGTACTACGTTTAAGTTGGACATTTAAAAACAAAAAAACTTTTGTGTCATTTAGTGTTTTACGAGCATCTTAAACCTCATTGACCGCCTTGTTTGGCCAAAAATGATGCGATAAATGTTCAAAATGGTGTGATTTAGAAATAAATCGAACCAGTCATTTTTATCCAATCAAATTAGTAGAAATACCATTGATTTCAAACTGAACATAGTAAAATTATTCAAAACTTTTCAGCTCCTCTTTTCTAATCAAATTCCCTGGTAACTTCACCAAGCATATAATAAAGTTTGTAATTATTTTAAATTTTTGGTTTTTCCAGACTCGTGCTGCTATCGATAAATTATTGTCTGAAATAAAAAAAGAAAACCCTAAGTATGTGGTTTGTATGTTAAATCTTTTGAAAGGTTACACTTGTTGTAAACTACTGTCATTACAATTGTATTGTTGATATTTATTGTACTGTTGCTATCGTAAACTACTACTGTATTAAAAACGTCAACAGCGGAATTTGAACAAAACAAAATTTCTATTGAGTGGACAAACATAGCGGCCAGCGCAAACTAATCAAGATAAATAAATCGTATAGAGATCCGTGTATGGGCTGGTGTACCAAACCTATAAATAAGAATAACAATAAAATGAAATAAAGATTTATGTTCATTAGTTTTGTCGTTATCATTCATTTGTAATTTGTTTTCAAACTTGAGCTTTTGAATCCATGGAGAAAGCCATCTTGGTTTTGGTGATATAACACAGTTGCTTGACATATTCCTCAATTGGCCATAAGGGGAAAAAATGGCGACGTGTGCATTTTACAAGAATGTATTGCGTGTATAAAGCCTAAGTAGCTGAAAAAAGATGATGAGAATTACAGGTAATAGCGTGAAATTTTAGTATACTGTAAGGAAAAAAAATAAATTTCTTCAAAATCCGTTAATACGCTTTTTAAAGCGATTTCAGATCTCGGTGCATTCTGGTAAAATGTATGGTCAATTGTTTTTGTCCATGAGTGAACAATGGCAAGTGCCAAAAATCAAGATGGCGGCCTCCATGTACAACTTTGGCGGTTAAACTTTGAAAGTAAATTACAAATAAAGGATGTAGTTATGAGACAAATTTAATGCATATAGATCTTTATTTCACTTCATTTATATGCACTTAATTGAAATTTGTTTCAGTGGTCGGGGTTCTCTTCAAGTCCCCAGATTTTTACCTCATTGTTTTCATATCGTTTGGTATTTCTATTGCCTGCTGTGAGGACAGCGAAGGAAAAAGCCAACTAGAGAGCGACGAAGAAATGAGAGTAGAATAGAGAGTAGCAGGGTTATCCAAATGTTGAGAAAAATAATTCAAATTGTCCAGCTCGAAGTCTAACTCGAATCCAAATCCAAACTCTATCTTTCGAGATTCCTATGTTGCTAAGCCCAAAAGTCAATTTTAAACTAAATTTTAAATTTCTTTGCAATGCAGTCGGCAATCTTGCAGAATGATAAACAACATATTTTAAAATCATTAAAGGAATGTTTATACGTCGACAAAAGGTTCAACTCCACACTAAGATCTCCGGCCTTTCATAAACAATTGCATTATTACTGATGATTGCGTACATATTTATGTTACAGCCTTGTAAAAGCGATTCAAGAAAGAGCATGGGAAAGATTTAGCAAAGATCACCAGGTACCTTGGCATACAAATAATACACAAAAAATAACATATTTTGCTGTATACTCACAATATCTTATATGAACTGTGACATAATATGGGCTCGCAGTACCATTAGCTAATCACTAATTGTTTAAATCACCAAAGATAGTTTACCAAGTTTAATTAATATCATAATGTACACTGGTCAAATTATTTGGGAAGCTAATAAGTATATAAAATTGTAATCAAGTGTTTTATTGCTGGTAAAAACATTGATTAACTTCAATTGTCCATGTTATATTTTACTATCAGCCTTGATATAACTGGTTGAGCAACTTTAAATTAAACTAAAAAAATTTAATTGCTTCAATACATATCGTTCCACTAAAGCATTCCCATTTAACTTATTGACATTTTTCATGAGTCATTTGGGTTCTTGATGTATTTCAATATTTTTTATCTAACTTTTCTAGGATAAAACGTTTCTTGAACCATTCCCTGTCCCTATCGGAATCATTGCCACTAAATATGATATTTATCAGGTAAATGTATCGTAGTCGTGTGTTCAACACTGTAACATTTTTGCAATATTCATTTACTTGACATGTGCTTTTAAGGTATTTTTTTAAAAGACGAACACATGTTTTGTGTTTCATTACTTTTTCGAACAATCACCAGTTGTGTTTATGCTAAAACAATTTTTCGTCTCAAGCTCAACGAATATTGCGCAAAAGGTAATTTTGTAAAATTTTGAAGCTGAATCCTGCAACAAAGTTTTCCAAAAACGTACGAAAAACGAATTACGAGAAATCTGATACTGTTGAAAATGTTGAGAGTGTTTGAATATTCTTATCGAAACGCAGAATTTGACCAATCAGAGCTCGCGTACTATACATGTTATTTTATAAACGTCATTATTATTTATTTAAGGGGTAGCTTCTCTTCAAAATTTGGTCAAATGGGAAAAAAATCAAAATTTTCATAATAGTATTCCTAAACATGTCGCTTATCAACTAGTAGTGTTTTTTTTAAATTTTTTTTGAATTATTCAAATTGCAATATTTGGCCGCACATAAACTTCCCCTCTAGGCAATCTTACTGTTTTAATGAAAATGAACAATTTTTGGCACAGATACAGCCCAAGGTATGTAGAGTGCTCTTATTAGTCATTTTTGTATAATATTTTCCAACAGTATTTATAGACAAAAATCTATGTTTCATCGTTACCGTAGCAACAGTGGTGTATAGAAAAAATTGCTTATAGGAGCACAGTTCAATATCCTACCTACAATCATGTGCAATTACCCTTGAATACTTTAAATATTCAAGGAGATTTTATGAGGGGGGGGGGGCGGAATGGCCTTTAATTTCAGTTTCTATATATACCACCTGAACCTGTAAAAAAAGTTTGCTTCATTTTGTACCCAATGATCTGTAGTTTCTAAAAATATATAGTTTGTGCATGTTTTGACTTAAAACACACCTGCTAACAATTGTAAAAGTTTTGACAAAATTAAAGTAACATTGAAGTGAAGCTATCCCTTAATCGATTTCATGGCTTCAGATTGGCGAATAGCTGTATGTGCGTGAAATCGTCATGTCCAACGCGAGTGACGTCATAACGTGGGATACGACTTATTTTTTTCATGTCATAAAGTCACAACGTGAACGAAAAGTCCTACGTTATGACGTCATGCCAATGAGCACGACGGCGAAGGAACGGAAATGTGAAACAACAAAACTGGCTTTCTTTAACTCTTTGGCGACTGCGATGTTTTTCTTTTGTTCATTGTTTTTCTATTGTGTTGGCTTTATTCTCTTTATTTTTCTTTTGTTCTATTAGGGTCATTAACGACCCTTTTCGCTGCTAAAGAGTTAAGGGAAAGTAATTTTTTTATTCTTTTAAATAAACAATAAAACAATTTTTGAACTCGGTTTTCGCATGATGTGAAGAATTATCAAGCCCCAGTTTGTCGTTATCAAGCCTCAGTCTTTTGGTTGATAATGACAAACGTCGGCTTGATAATTCTTCATATCACGCTCGACTTCATTCAATAATTGTTAATTGTTACGATAGCAATCACACACATACTTTGTCGTTAGAATTTTTGCTTTCTAATACATTATTTGAAACAAAACAGTTATTATCTCTAAACAAAATACCAATAAACAAGGTTTTGAGTTGAGGTGTTCAACTGAGAAGTTACATATAGAGCTTTCTTAAGTTGACCATTTGTTGCCGTCAGTTTGGGTTTTTTTGATCTTCTTGTTTCATGTTTTAGGAATTTGATCCAGAAAAACGCAAAATGATCAGTCGTTCATTACGTTTCATTGCCCACAGCAATGGAGCTCACCTGCAGGTACAGACTATAACTTTTAAAAATGAAGTTTTAAAATTAAATTAAGAACAGAATAGTTTTTTTGGCTTTACCACAATTTGTAGATGTGGACATGGGCGATTTAGATGTGGTATTATTAATTTTATAACAATCTATTTTTAGTATTTTAGCTCAAAAGCAGAAGGACTGGTGAATCGAACTCGCGGGATATTTAGTAGTTTGCTGTTTCACACCCCCGTAAGGTATATATTTTTTAATTTCTTTTTTCTCGAGGCGTAAAGCCTCGCCACACGGGCAATTTTTATGTGACAACTTTTATGTGGTTACGTTGATTTGAACGTGTGGACGAGGAAAATTGACGAAATTTTATGTAAGTACACATGTGCCACATAAAAATTGCCGCATACGATTATTTGATTGTGTGGATGACTCATCACATAAAATGTGCCAAATGTCTTGAGAAAATAGTGGTGCCCAAACACCCATACACAGCGTTTTCGCGCGGCCAACATGACTTCACAATAGTTGTCACATAAAAATTGCCCGTATGCATCGTACGCGTCGCGTATAGTTTTCACATAAAAATTTCTCGTGTGGACGAGGCTTTAATCGAATACTATTATTACATAGCCTTGGTCTCTATTGTTCTCAAAGGGAACTAAGTTTATAATATAAAACCTTACGAGTATTTTACATTTCTCGTGATTTTAAAAGTTCTTTCAATTAAGGCAAACAAAATCAGTTGTTTATATCCTTTAAAAAAACTCTAAACTATATTTTAGATTTTGTATACCAAACATTCACATAACTTATACGAATATACACGAACAACGTCAGGAATACAATTACTTTTGTTAATTTATAGTAAAGTTGTATCAACTGATCCTAACAAGCCAGTTATTGTCCCTGCTGGTCATGACACTTTTTCAAATATTGGTAAGAGTATTCTTAAATGGAATAGCTTCGATAGAACTAATCTTATAACTATTTCTAAATTTATTTCACAGCGAACTTAAGTTACGCGTAACTTGTCTTACTTTAACGCTTGACCTTAAAGGGGAGTGGAAACATTGCTATCTTACATGAAATAATTAACTTCTTTTACAATTTTGCCATGTCTCCCTTTGTTTTCGAGATATTTACCTTAAGGCCGGCATCCTCGATCAAATTTCGAAAAAATTAACTCGAATTAAGTGTCTGAAACTGCTTTTGGAGTAAGCAGGTTTGGTAAAACATTTTTAAGATATTGTTCGGCTGTTGAAAACTGCATATCTTCAAAGTTATCCTGTTTCTGGTTTATATGGATTTGTAGTGTTAAAAATAAAAGCTGGCGTCACCCATGTTTTGACGTCATACCGGGTGGCTCAAAAAAAGTTCTCTTTGATTTCGTATAATTGAAAATGTAAAAAAATCTGATACTCTCTCACTTAATTTTTGGTATATACTGTTGACTTCAATATCGTATTGTTGGAGATAAATGTGTTCAAACGTTTAAGTAACGTTTCGAAATTGTTAAGAAGTAGCAAAAAAGACCTATCAACTAATGATACTAAAGCACAAGTGTTCGTTTAATAAATCAAGATTGAAGTTGAAAAATGTTAAAGATTACATACGGTATTTTTATTATACAAATGTGCATGGAAATGCATTAGATGTAAGGCTGTTTTGACTGTTTTCTTTTACGACAGCCGAGAAATTTGCGAGAACTTTGTGAGGCAATTGTAACAGTATGTCTTCGACTGCATGCCCACACGGGCAAGAAATTGTTGGCGGAATGCATTTCCTAATGAATTAGTATTTTTGTCTGGAAGACGAATACTTTTCGCTTGCAGTGTACCTACACAGGTTACTGCCATATTAATATTTAATGTTTTTTGCTAATTTTCGACATTTCCAAAAACGTTAACTCAACTTTGAACGCCTTCATCGCAGTCAATACTGCATTAATGGTATATACCAAATTTTAAGTTAAAAATGACTGAATACAATGGTTATTGTTTAAGTGTAAAAGCTTTATTATTTTTTTGTTTAAACTGAATTAAAGAGGAGTACTTTTTTTTGAGCCACCTGGTATATATTTGCATAATTTTTATAACAATCCAAGATGGTTGACCTGAGATCATGGTGAGCCAACATTAAGGTAAAATTCTCTTTAAACAAAAGAAGGCTTTTTTCACTTCTATAGGATAATAACCGTGAAATGTATATTTTCTGACAACTCTTGCCTTTCTTACGAATAAATGAGGGGAGACTTACGACTGTGTGTGAGATTGTTTGAGTGATTCACGGGTTTTTTTGTAAAATAGACATTTTTTGCTCTAATTTATTTTCAACGGTTTTAAAAGGAATTAACAAAACATTTTCAGGCACCCCACCCGTCCCTAACGAAAGTTTGGCAAAGCTGACTGGAAGGTTTGTTATATTAGTACTGACATTTCATTTTTGCTATATACACTCTGGAAAGGTCAATCATGTTATGGATTCCTCAAACTTAGTAATTATTAAAAAAACACTGTTTATTTAGACGTCCTTACGATTTGTGGAAGAATGCATACGAGTCCGTTTTTCCTACAGAAGTAAGTCGTATATTTTGTTCTTTAAATTTCTTAATATCTTTACCAGCGAAGTATTTGTAGTACACCAAAGCAGTGGTAATGTCTGATGCTGTGAAGATTATACACAAATGGTGTTTGATGGTGTTACTGATCGCTTTTGCTTTCCACTAAAAACATTCAAAAGATTACATCTAAGAGCTATACATTAATGTCCCCTATTTACAATTTGTAATTTGTAATCCCCACTTGATAAAGGTTTTTTTAGATATTACACCTACCTTTTCCTAGTAGGTACATGTCTCGAACGTAATCGGTGGTAACATTAGGGAGGTTTTCCACTCCAAAACGGTATTTTACTTAGATTGCTGCTGTAAACACAGTCCAATAAAGATATTAAATCGACAGCTAGTTATCTTAATCCTTTCTTAATACTCATAGTAGTGATATTTGATCCATCGTCTTACTCGCTTCAAATCGTAAATGCGCAAAAATTCTCACATTGCCGTGTTCATTTTGTGCACTGCCAAACTCTGACGTCACTATGGCCAGTGTTATACTTTTTCGATAAACGTTAATTTTTAACATGTTTGTAAACAGCAAGTTCTTCACCATTGTTATAAGACAATAAAAAATTACAAATACTGCACGAACATGGTTCTGTGAATTGGTACACTTGTGTCAACTTCTTACGTCACTGCAGTGAAACGGTCCCCACAACACGCTTATTTTGTCGTTTTATGCTTAAACTGCTACAACAGTGAAAAACGATATTTTCTCATACCCATTCCGTCTCTTCAAAGCGATTTTGTTCAATTACGACAAAGTTATGAAGATTTAGCGAAAATACTAAGCGTTCCTGTTATGACGTCACAAATCAAGTTTGCGTATTACAAAGCTATTCGTAGTACTCATAATGATATGCGAAGACAGAATTTAGGATTTATACTAAGTTAATGTAAATAAATGTAAATTATAAATGCATTGCGACATGCAGCATCTATAAATATTGAATCTGCCAAGAGAACGCTCTCTTCTCGCTTAGTTTTTCTTAACGACAGCCTGTGGCGAACGGTTATTTTTCCCGACCACGCGATCGAATGTGCTATGATGGCCGATGCTAACCCAGTGAACGAAGCTCAAGATGACCAAGATCAGGAACCTGCAGTACAATTTCTTAATGACAATAATCTTCAACCACCAGAACAGAATGCGCCTCCTAATGAGGCGAATAACGAACAACTAGAACCTGATAATAATCCCGTTGCAGAACTTGAGGTGAGTTCCTAATTCTATGTCATTCAATTTTCTAAGCGACTTTTACCTGTTTGTTGTTAATATGAATAATTTGGTTTATTATTTGTGTTGTTCGCTGTACATTCCCCGTTTTTTAGTAAGCCGTGTTATCCGACTGAGATTTCACTATAACACGTGGTGTACGTTTCGATCGAGTTTCACTACACTAGGCGTTTATTTGAGAGAGAATTTTTAGACAAGTTGATACTATTTGCGTGAAGGTTCGCCAGTTAGTTGTTTACCAAATGTGCGAGTAAGAGCTAGCTCACTAGATCAAGTGGTGTTATTACGATGAGAGTTCACTGGTTGTTATTTGTAAATCTTTATCATTATGATTACCTGAGCGAATATTCCTTAGAGAGAGTGTTAGTTGGGTGAGAGTTTTACCAGTTGCTTATTGAAATATCTGGGTGAGAGCTCACTGGATAATAAGGTGCTACTTGGGTGAGAGTTCACCAGTTGTTTATTGAAATGTCCGAGTGAGAGCTCACTAGATAATAGGAATGTTACGTGACTACATATACTCATATAGTGTTATTTGGGTGAGAGTTCACCAGTTGTTTATTGAAATGTCTGAGTGAGAGCTCACTAGATAATGGAATACTACGTGACTAGATATACTCATATAGTGTTATTTGGGTGAGAGTTCACCAGTTGTTTATTGAA
>JAOBAZ010141769.1:0-10908 GCA_026546875.1 Pteroeides caledonicum | reverse complement strand
TACCATGCCATGCCATGCCATACCATACCATACCATACCATACCATACCATACCATACCATACCATACCATACCATATGGTATGTATGTTTCATGTACAAACTTTGGAAATGTCACATTTAATTGACAGATGTACAATTCAAGTATGTTTTTATGTGTTTTAAGTGCAGGTTACTATATATACATGAAATAAACATCATTTCCAATCTTTTTTTTTTCAGAATGCCTGATAAACAAAACATCAATATACAATATACTTAAGGGATAGTTGTATAGGGATACATGTATACTGGCAAAATGGTTTTATTTTTGTAAAAAGAAATTTGTGTGCACAAGTTAAGGATTAACTTTTTGTGTGCACTAGTTAAGGATTCAACTTAATTGGAAATACTGTACTGTATTACTGTAAATTTCTTGTCAATGGTGAATGAGTGATATAAACTGCAATATATTTATTAAAATGTGGTCACATGGTACACATCAGCCAATAAGTATGCAAGTTTACAAAAAGTGTATACTGTATTATTTTATATTATTGTATAAACTATGTCACTCATCAAATACATTGTTTTAGTTACAGTACACCAACTAAGGACAAGCTTTATTGGACATTGCAGATTGACAACTATTTATTATATGTAAACAGCATTGAACAACTTGTGAAGATGCCATTATTTTGCCATAATATTCTTGTTTTATGTAAATTAAAATTCATTTTTAATTTCCTCTATTTGTCTGGATATAAACTGAGTGTGTCATTTTGTCAAGGCAATGTCATTTCCCAAATTGTGTAAAAATATGATTAAAAAATAAATTTGAATAAAAGTATTTTTTGCTAGTTTTGCTATGTTTTAAATGTAGTCTGGTCTGGCAAGAAAATAATTTATTTTTAGATGTGTGCTTGTGTCTCTACAATTAAACATGTGAAGAAAATAAATTAAAAGAAAAAGTTAAACAAAAAAAAAGTTCGGCCATCAGTCGGCCAACTTGAGTCAGTCCCCATATTACTGTAATTTATTATATAGTAGGCAGTAAGATGCTGAGAAATGCACAGTGAGATATTTTCCATATTTTCACTAATGAAGATATCGATCACGTGGTGTTTTTCCGCCAACCACATTGCGTTATTCCGACCTACTACTATGTAATAAACAGAGGATATTACACGGCGGTGCGAAGATATGGATTTTATTTTCGACTGATGAAAACAATATTTCACTAGCTGCGCTCGTTCGTGAGTATTCTTTTCACCACTCGAAAAGAACATCCATATCTTTCCGCCGCCGTGTAATATCCTCTATATGTACGAGTCAATTTTTTGAAACTTTTTGGGATATATGCAGACGATCATGAATTAAATCTAAGGCTTAAGCTGCACTTTCCTGATAGGAAATTCGAAAAGAAATTTTTAGAATAACTTTCTTTCTGGCAAATCGAGTATTTACGGGGAACAAAAGCCATCGATAATGTCCATGATTCAGTCTTCGGCTCCTATATGAGTAAAATTATCTGGGGATTAAATTAATAAACGAGTGGTGCCCCTGTTCGATCCTGCACAGCTTTCGTCGTCCTGAGCACAAAATAAGAAATATATTTTTTAATCTGTGGTCCTGAGGTATGTGTTAACAACTAAAGTGTTTTTGACACATACCTCTTAAGTTTTTAAACTATAGGTTTGGATTTAGAATCCATATAAAGAGCCTAAAAAAAATCCGCAGCGGCTGTATAGACTGTTTCAAAACTGTCTCAAAGCTTTTTCACAAAGGGCGGCTAAGGGTAGTTGAGGAGAAACATTCCGCCGAGAAACATTGGCTAGACATTTATGTATGACTGCAATACCGTGCCTCCGCAACAAAAAAGCATGTTTGATTATGGTAACCGCTTATATGTAACTCTCAGTTCAGACTCAACATGCATGCACAACAAGTTTTGACTAAAGTCTGAGCAACGACTCAATTTTCTAATCTTTCTAGAAATTCGATTTCTAGAATGACTAGAAAACTAGTGGCGGTTTGTAAACTCGAAAGTAGCCGTCTTTCTTTTAGAGTAAACGCTCCGACCTGAAAGTTGGCAAGCAGCCGCTTTTAAGATTTGTCGCGCTGCCACTTTTTCAAAGACTGTCAACCATGAATTTTCACCAACCAATAAAAAGAACAATCGTTTTTTTTTATCAAAGTGAGAGACTTTCGCTTGACTATAAACTTTATTTTGTATTTTATATAGCTTACGAAAAAACAATGGATATTTATATTAATTTTTTACTTGCAGTTTAATAAATAATTTTGTATCAGACTGCGTTATATATTTACATGAAAAAAATAAAATCAGGCTAACAATGTGCGTTAAGTAACAAATTTTTGAACACGTACGTCATTCTTAAGCCTGCATGGTGTACACGGGCAAGTTTTTCTTGGCATTTGCTGATTCGGTAAGTTTTATTTGATCGTATAAACAGCGAAAATGGCAAGTTTTTCCTTGACAAGTCCACTACAGTAGTTCAAAAGTTGACATGTTAGATTTTGAACAAGGCAAATTGTCAAGGAAAACGTTGCCACATTCGAAACATCATTTACACGAGCATAAATAAATTGTCAAGGGAAATTTGACAGAGAAAATATAATTGGCAATATACTGTCAAATAAAACTTGCTCGTGTAAACGTAGCTTTAGACCCCTGCTTTAGAAAATCTTAGTCAGAGTAGGAGCTCAGGTCAGACGACATATTACGGAAAAGTCAGAAAATGTTTAGCATTCTCCAGCCTGTAGATAATAAACATATGAACTGTATCGTTCAAAACCTTGAGAACCATTTTCATTGATAAGACCCAAATTAACACTGCTTCTCAAGAGGCTCTCTTAAGATGGACGAGACGAAAGGCCAGGGGAAATAAATACGAGGCGAAAGAGCTTTTTCGTCTCGTATTTGTTTGGTCTCGCCGATTTTAAGAGTCTCTGGAAACAGGAAGACGCGGCCACAGCAACGGCCCATAGATGTAGCGGCCTAAGCACTACCTTCGAACACGAATGAGCTGTACCTATACATTCGAAAAATTTAGAAATGTAACAAATTTTAACACTCTTTCGGGACTTTATATATTTACCATAGTGACATTTTGTAATAAACATAAGTATTAATAAAACTTTCTTTCGTAGTTTTGTTTGAATATAAACAAGTAATTTCATTGATTGGAATCAACCGCCCAGTGATCTCACCGACAAAAGAAACTGCTTGAAGAAATCTAATAAAAAATATGACGAATTCTAAAAAAATTACTGTAAAACTAGACGGAATTTGAACCGCTAATTTAACATTTCGATTTGATCGAAAGTACCTGCTTCAATTTGCGTCTTGGTTCGATATTCGAATTATTAATATTCTTTCTTGGGGTCAAAACATTTAAAAATACCGTTAACATAATAAAATGAGCAAGGTGTTACATAAACTTACTTAGCACACATGGCTTAACTTTGTGTACTTTAGTTTACTGGTACTGATAAGATGGATTACGAAGTCTGGAATTAATCAATCTTTACGAGCCATTACTATGGCAACGTATTCATGTTTACCCTCCATTCCTGTGGACAAACCGCAAACACAACATTGCAATTATACGCCGCAAAATGACCGAGGTACGCCAGGTTAAATTTCTCGAAATTTTCGAAATTACTTCTGCGATTAAGCTTGCTACGGCGTAAAATAAAGTTGCGTAAACATGGTAGAATCATAGCTATAATTTACTGGTATCAGTAATATCTTACATGAACGTTTGTTTTGAATTTTTTAGCACGAGAAAGACAAGAATGCTGGGCAAGTACCGATCGACGAATCCGATAAAAATGACGGTAACAAAGGTAGGAATTGATACAGGAAATGACCGACAAAATGCAAAAATAACCGAAGATAATACACTGAAGCATAGTTGTTGATATTTCAATACTCACCGGTAATATCTCTAAAGAGAATCTGTAGATCTCTCTGTTTATGCAACAATCTATCTGTTAAAAATACGGTATCGATAAATATATATCATAGTTTATGAAGTACTGGCTAAAAATTATTATATTTCCATAGAGTAAAATATTAAAATATGAAATAAGTGTAATAATAGGCAACTCAATTAAGTATGTTAAATTATAAATTAGTTAATCACTTTTCTATTAATTATGTAGAATTATTCTAATGTATTGTAAATGTATTAATTTGTAATGTAAATTCAAAAAGAAAGAAATTGTTTGTGGCCAACCTGTCTATGGTATATTTCTCTGACTAATTCTCATAATTTACATATATTTTTAGAAAAAAGTGTTACAAATGAGCAGGTAGAAGAGAATCTAAGTGACAGCCTAGCTCAGCAGGACAAACCCTCAACCAGACATTCCCACCAAGCTGCCACATTTGAGGAAAAACAACGCCAGCTGATGTTAGCGGACTGTCAACGACTTAAAAAGAAAATGTCAATAGCAAAAAGCAATATTCAAAGACCACCATTGTAAGGCATATTATACCAAAAGAACTACCTAGACAGGCAGCAGCAATTTCGCTATAAAATATTTTTTTACAATTTATATACATGTACAATTTCAAAACCATTATTTAAAATGTTTCCTTTTTAGGAAGCCTTTCAATCCATATTTATTTAACAGCCTGGAGCCATATTACAATCAGTATTTGATAAACTACACAGTTGATGAGTTGAAGGTAACTTATCTCAGTATAATTACATTTCATAATCCACAGATTTTACTTAACATGTTAAATTAACATGTTAATCACCAGTTAGCTGACTATATTTATACTGGGTAGCTCTATCATGATCAGTTTTACTCAACACTAGAAGTCTCTTCCTAAAGGTACTGTATGGTGGGGAACATCCTTTATTGGTCCACTGTTATACCACCAATAACCAATATGTTATATATTAAATTGTAAATTTGTTAAAGTATCATTTCCACTAAATATGCTAATTTTTAAATTTAGAGGGCTGATGAGGATGAATATGATTACATGTATGGGAGACCTGCAACTACATTTGGTCAACGTGCAACATCATTAGGGATTGTAGGTAAAGATTGGTACTTAATTAAATATGAATACTATTTTATGTTGATATTGAGTCAATAAATACATACTAATAAACTGTTTATTTTTAGAACCACAGATTTCTTGGAAAATGGACAAGTATGTCGACTGAATTTAGTCTTGACAATACATGTTTATAAAAATTGATTTTAATGTACCAGCAAATAAGCCTTGACCTGGTAGAAAGGATAGGATTTTATTTGGTCTGATACCAGTACTGATATTATACCAAGGAATCTTGGTCAGCCTTTGTATAAAACAGTTTAAGTAATAATTTTTTAAAAGTTTAGAAGAAAGGCAGTAAGAACTACAA
Organism: Pteroeides caledonicum; assembly: GCA_026546875.1. NCBI lineage: Eukaryota > Metazoa > Cnidaria > Anthozoa > Scleralcyonacea > Pennatulidae > Pteroeides > Pteroeides caledonicum. Next base: position 5,517 of record JAOBAZ010141769.1, on the reverse strand, counting down.
AATAAAATAAAATGGTGAACAAAAGGTCTTCATTCAGCAAAACTCCTTTCATTGGATTTTTTAATTAACGTATGTTAGTAATATAACTTGACCATTTTTTCACAGTGTTCCTGGACCATACAGTCCCTCACGATTATCTGGAAATTTATCAAGACAAAAAAAATGGTATGATACATACATTTGTTATGGGTAGAGTATCTACGGTACTGTACATGTACAGGTAGATGTATGTATATCCAACAGTTGCCTGTAATTTATTTTGCTGCAATGGATGACATCAAAGACTTCATTTTGTAAAATGAAAATAAGAATTCCAGTGGTTAATTCTAGTGATTAGGCAGTCAAAGGCTATCTCCAGGGCTGACTTGTTCAAAGGCTAGTGCTAACAAAGTGTTAAACATTGTTAAACCTTAACCCACCATTTAAGTTTAGTGTGTTAGAATCCAGTTTTTGTTGAAAATTCACACCATAACACTTGAACTAATTCACAACAGTTCTGTTAAAATTCAACAAGGTTTAAACAAAAAAGGCTCTGATAATTTTGCTTCTCAACTTTACACTAACCCAGGCTTAAGCTAACCTAGCTTTAAACAACTGGCCATAGTTGTCTAAAAGTTGTATACATAGCTCTTAACATATTTTCACTTTCTAGGGCAACAAGTACACCAAGAAGAGATGAAGCTCTTGGAAGCACTAGATTACCACCATTTCCTAAACCAGCCTTCCCAAAGGTTAAACTACCAGAATACCAGACATCAAAAATGGATTACTCCAAAGTGCTGAAGTTCAGGTTCAAATTCATGCTTAAATTTTCATACCACAAAATCTAATTTCAAAATGATCTTAGAAAATTATTTGGCAAAGTCACTTTAAGCCAATTACACTAGTGCTGACTACAAATGGTATAATAGATTTTACTCCACTTGTCTAGGGATTAAAATTTAATTTATTTACTTTAGAGATGAAATGGATAAGGAAATTGAGAAATTAAATAAAAAGAAGATCCAGGTAGATTACAACAGGACAATGAAGGACTGGGAACGCATGAACCTTAATGAATTAAAAGAACTACCACCATATTCAAGATACCATGTAAACAAGGCCATTAAAACATATTTTGGAACATCTAAAGGTGCTATGAAAGCTGTCAATTCACTGAGTAAGGAACTGGATGTTGAATAAAAAGATATTATAATTAAATTTTTGAATGTGCCATGCAACAGTTTAACCTATTTATATATATTTTTATATTTTTAACAAAACATTCAAATATATGTACGGTAACTAGATTTCAGAGGCTTTAGAATGTGACAGTATCCAACATGGCTCCTAAACACTGAACTATATTTGAAGTCATCAATAAATCCACAGACTCCTCTAAATGTCTTTTAGGATCCTATCAAAGACAGGAAAAGAAAATAATTACATTTTACTCTTTTACAGATACAAAATATACCAGTAACATAAAAATACCGGTACAGTAAAGTAGCACTTTTTAAACAATGAAAGCCAGCCTTAACACCTACCTGCTTTCCAACATTTTTAATAGCCAGTTGTTCAGCAGTCATTTTGTCTTCATCTTCTAAAGCCTATGAACACAGACAGTATCATACTTAGTAATAAAACAATTATTCATGCAATAAAATTGTACAAAACAATAAAAACAGTAAAAAAGATGTATTGCACAATTACCTTGTTATAGTTTTTAACAAGCTGTAACATTTCCTGAGAGTAAAGGAAAATTTAAAAAGTTGTGGTCAGTTTAATTGTTGGCAAAAGTTGGGATTGAGATTCTCTTTAACACATTCCTGGCAGTGGGCAGCCTTTTATGCGAGCAATGCTAGACAATTTTACTTGTCAAGACGAAAAAAGCCTGCATGGGTTAATGTGCTGTAGTGCCAAGAGATTTTACTCTGGCTAATGCCAGACAATTTTACTTGCCAGGGAAAACCCATGCTGGCATGGGTTAAACCATTGAAAACAATTTTGGTAACAATTATGAATTTGGTAACAAAAAGAATTTCTGTCAGAAGTGTGCTTTAGAAACAGTTTTCAAGTTTTAGTTAGTGTAACTAGTAACCATATGGTAATAGCAGGTAATTAGATACCATAGTGACACAGTGGAACCCGATGTTTTACATGTATGACCACCCATTTTTGCCAGAAAAGTAATCATAAATGACAGGTGGTCATTAATCACAGTGTGGAATAGTAAGTAATAATAGTAAGGAGTAAAATGTCCGTACCCGAAAAAGTGGTCGTTGATGACAGGTGGTCGTAAAACTGGGGGTCATAAAACCCAGGTTCCACTGTATATATTTGAAATAAATAAATATTGCAAAAATAATTATTTATTGTATTAATATATTTTATTAATCCAAATTCCATTATACAACTAGCAACAGTATAGTATACCGGTATACATAAAAATTATAAGAGTAAACAGAATATATACCTTTACTGTGTCTTCATTCACTGAACAATGGTGATTAAAATCTTGTAATGCTAAGCCATCCATCCATGATTTCTTATGAAGGTTGAGCAACATCTGAAAAACAAAGAACATTTTTCTATTTTCCAGCAGCATGAGTGACTTTTGAACAACATTGCTGATAGAAATTGACCAGCCACCATAACTTTTTGCAAACCTTTTGTTCCAGTTCATTCTTTCTGTAATTGATTGAGATTGAATAGTAATGCCGATTGAGTCCATGGATTAAAGCCTGCAAAAAGACACCATGCAATATTAATCCTTTGGCTAATAAGGTTCTTTCCTTGACAGATACAAGTATTCAGAAAAGCTGTCATCAGAAAACAAGGATGAACGAAAGCTCTAGTATAAACTTTACAATAGCACAAATTTTGTACAAAGGATTTAAACAACAAAACAAATTTAAGGCATTAATGGCGGGAGGTCTACCTGACAAGTACAATTGTCAGGCATTAGACAGAGAAAAATCTGTTAAGTGGCTGGTTATGTCTCGCATTGGCATCAGTGGGTTAATGTAGGTATGTGATTCAAGCTTGAAGTACAAATGAGGTGTGTGGTAAAACATTGACCATGCTCACTCAGTCATGGTAAATTTGAAGATGGGCACTCATGATGTGATGCTTCAAACCACTACACCTGATGATAGAAAAGTAATTAAACATTAAAAAATGTTCAAAATTAATGTCAAATTCTAGTTGACATCAGAATTAATGTACTGTAGATAGAAGTCTGTAAAAACCAATAAACTTTTAAAAATATCACCTGTATAGAAGGTTTCTGTAAATGTCCTAAATTTGATGTAGTTTGTCTTGGGTCCTGACCTAGCACCATCATATTTGGATTAATAAGTCGGAAGGCATCAATAACAACCTATAGAAGAAATTAAGATGCAAATCCTTCTTTCTTTCTGGTCTCCTTCAAATCAAGTCTCCCTTAAAATGACAGTCACAGGGAATAACAGATAATCCAAATGTTAATCACCAAGTCTCTGAATTATTGGATAGATATCATGATGATTAAAACATTGATTATGGTAGTTTAGTGAGATACAAGTTATTGTACGGAAGAAAATCCTGACTTTAATAGCCAGGGTTTCCTACTAAACATTACCTTTCCTTTGACACTCTGGATAGGATCAACTACAACTGCAACAGCTCTTTCAGATAATGCCTCAAAACTCTACAACAAATATAAAATTTATACAGTACTCTAGTTTAAACCAAATGGTCTTCACTTAATTGCTGAGTGTATATATGTAAACTAAAACAAAGAAATATGTGCTGTACACCAAAAGAAATTTTTTGGTGTTTTAATACAAATGGTCTTAATTGCTTAATTGAGTGTATATACAAATAAAGAATAGACTGAAACATACGCTCTAGAATACCTAGACAGGAATTAAATACTTTCTTTAGTATTTTCTACTGTCACTACCACATTTTAAAATACTTATAAATAACTGCAAAACTTAGCAGTAATGGATATTACTATAATATTAAATAATAATAATTATAACTTTACTTGTTGTGTGTTAATATCTACACCGGAAAGCCAGCAACCAAAACCAGGATGGGAATGATACCAACCAACTACCATTTCTGGTCGTCCAGTTTGCCTGAGCATGTCCAACATTTTGGCTTGAAAAACAGGGTCAACAGCTTCAACACTCACACCCTGAAATCACCAAATACACTTTTAAGGCACTTACTATAATAACATAATTGACTTCTAGAAATTTTATTAGAAACTAACTAAATGTACAATTTAGTAATAAATTTAAAAAAAAAAAGTTTATCCAACAGTGCAAAAGAATACTTACAGTTCCACTCTGTGGCATTGCAAAAACATCAATCACCCGGACTGTGTAGTCATCAACAAATTCACCCAACATTAAACCCATAACTTCCATTGGTACACCAGCACGCCCTAAAAATTTTGAGAGATTACAGTATGTTTCAAACATCATATTACCATGGTTTACCACATATATACTGGTATTTATACAGTACAGGTATATCGTACCCTGTAGCTATTAATAATTAGCCACTTACCATGTTTTAACATCTTTCACAATTATTTCAGAAAGAAAACATAGAAGAAATCAGAGGATAAAATATTTATTATTTTTAAATTATGTCCGATGTTTTAGTGAAAAATAACAAAATTCAAAAACATTATTTTCATTTCTCTACCTTTAACAAAGCTAAAGACGATATATACACTTGCTCTGCTGTATCGACAATTGGGGCATCAGCTGGAGGGGCCTTTCAATGACAAAACGAAAACAATTTAATATCAAACAGAATATTTTAATGGGCTTTTATATAGAAGTACCAACAACATGAACATCAACATGATGTGTTGTTTGTCAGCAATCCAAGAAAATGTGAAATATCAAAAAAACAACGTTTTCATACTTGATTATAAATAGCCCACCTGACCAACACCTGGGAGACCTCCAGCTCCTAATCGAAGAATCCTGTCCATTTTTTTAAATAAAAACTAGGCCTTACTATAAGATAAAGGTATGTTTTTGGCTTTCCTTTCTTTCAAAATGGCGACTTTCCAAAGTACTTTATATTTCTTGTTACAACAAAACACATCCTGAATGACCCCAACACAAGTCAAAAACGTATCGCAGGCTCAGTCTTAATCGTGGTCTAAAGCGCTATGTGGGCTAAGACCATGTCTAAGACGGTAAGACCACTAGACCAGGGGCGATAGCCGGGCGTCCTTTTTTAACTTGCGACCTTTTTTAACTTTAATCGAAAAAATATATTAATAACAAAATATATCCATTTCATTCAGAAAAATATGCTCTGCATCTTTCAAAGAATTCGCAACAAATACAAAGTAATCTAACAAAAACTGAAATTAAGTGTTTTACTGAAATTAAGTGTTTTTTAAGATTTGTTTAGATATTTACCGGGCGGCTTTTTTAGGAACTTTTTGGACGCGCAGGATCTGCCTCGTATATTTGCCTTTTGCGAGAACATTTTTTGGACGCGCAGGTTGTGGTCCGGATT
>JAOBAZ010141658.1:0-10908 GCA_026546875.1 Pteroeides caledonicum | reverse complement strand
TATATATATTTGGTTATTAACACATGCTTACCCCATAGCTGCCAATCCACAACAAGCAAGCCAACTCAAACTTCCCGGATTATATTCTGTTGCAGTGACGATTTGAGTCTTACACACATTACATTGTAGACTGACTGGCGCTTCATGAAATCCAAAACCAGGTGTAAGAAAGACGGCTGGTGGTTGCTGTTGAACTACCGTCCGTGTAGTTGTGGTGGTCGCAATTGGTACACTTTGTGGATAACCTGGGTTTACTTGATAAACAGCTTGCATTGGGGCTGCTGTAGTTTGTCCATGTTTCTCTGGCAGAGGCTGTCCAGAGGGTTGAAATTGAGGTTGAGTACTGGTGCTTGGGTTAGCTTCGTAGGGGGGAGGTTGTTGTTCCATCGTCGATCTCTTCTTGAAAAACTCTCTAAAACCTAACAAATAAACGAGTCTTTCTTGTACCTTTAACTGAAGCTTCTTTGGCAATTGAATTCCGTCCTGTGTTGGTTGTTGATAAATAACGATATTGTCAAACCGCAACTTCATTGTGTTGCTATATAACAGTGTCATTTGTCACACGTTGCTAAGTAATGTTACAGCTTGACATATAGCGGAACTGTACAAATTTTGATTAAAATTTCGCAAAGGTGCAAACATTTTTGTAATCTCCATGACTGTTTTCTCATTAAAACTTGTTTCTTTTTCCTTATATTTATTATTGACCAGAATTCATGTAGTTTGAATGAGACAATTTGTGTGTTTTAGTTTTATTTATCTTGATGCGTAAATATTAAGTAACAGGTACAACACGCAAAGCAACCGCTCGTTTCGTATGCCCATTTCTAACGACGCTGTTTTGAAATTAATACAACAAAAATCGGATTTTAAGCTATATGCGTTTAATTATTATTTACTTTTCGCCCCGAAAACCCGTCAGAATCACGGTTTACTTACTTAGGAATGAATTACGTTATCCAAATATTGTTGATCCATAAAGGTTAAAAAAAACAGCTGCAATCCATGCAAATTCACTAGTTTTCTGACTTGCGAAAGGACATGTGGTCACGGCCGTATTATTTCAAACTGGTATTTGAACAAAAACATAAAATGTTAAAATATGCACTATTTCTACTATTTCATGCAATCCACTATTTCTGGGAATTTTTCTCGCTCTCCATAAAACGTCAACAAAGATGTTCTCACGTTTTCACGAAGTTATCAAGACATTGCTGTAGGGTTTTTGTTGCTTTAATTCTCTAAGATGTATGTATGTAATAAAATATTCTACAACAACAATTGAAATAATTATTTTATGCACACAAAGTCAATATATATTTTACGTTTTAAACTAAAATTATAATTTGGTATTTGTTCAGTTTAACAAACCTTGCAAAATAGTTTTCAAGGGTACCCCACAAAATAAGGAGAAATTGTTGTGTCACTCAATACGTCGAAATCTATGAAATTACTTTGCTCGCGCATATTGCATTACGCATCTGACTTAGCCGGTAAACTGTATGTTCTGACCAATAAGCACGCTCAACTGTGTGGCTGCCCCGCCTTCTGGCCAGCAAATTGCATATATTTGTACCTATATTTATGAAAATACTAACGCACGTTTTACCGTGACTTTTCTCCCATACTAAAGGGCTGTTCAAGTGATCCCGCTTGCCGGCGTGAGGTCGTTTTGATGTATGGCAATAAATCACTAGGCCGACGTAAAAAGTTGAAACAAATATTCCAGCAATGGAATCATGTTGATAAGATACATACATTGACAAAATCACACAGGTTATTAAACTGTGTTTTATAATAGATGAATTCTGAAATCTTTCCCAGTGAAGATAAGCAAAGTTGGGCTGAAACATTAACCACAATTTATTTCCATACATCAAAAGGATCCCATGCATCATCGAATCCCGCCAAGCAGGTAATTTTCCATTAGTAGAGAACCATTCAGAGTGCTGTTATCTAGCATCCTCCGCAGGGAACTTTTCGCTCTGCCTGTAGGTCACCCCAATGCCTAAAAGGGAAAAGAGAGACCTGCGGAGGAAACCAGCTTCTAAGAATTTGATTTTACACAAATTTATCGGAAACATTTTTAAAAAATCTAAAGTAAATCTAATTAAAAAATCTAAAGTAATCTAAAGTAAAGAAGTTGCCACAAGAAAAATTTTGGCCCAAGCCCGGAATTGTCTCAGACATTTTCCGAATTTGCTTCAGTGAAAGTGAACAATAATGAACAATAGCCTATAACGAATACTGACTTCTGATTATAACAAAGTTCTGCATTGCCAGCCTCGATTTGAAACGGAATTCGGGAAGTGTTTATCGTCGAGAGAAATCGTTTTGAATTACTATAAGCTTTCCGCGAAGGAACTGCGAGTCTGAGGCGATAGAAATATAAACCAACCCCAAATCACAGAATAAAAATAAAGATTGTCTGTCTATAGAGCGTTTTCACATGACGTCACGGCGGCCATGTTGGTGTTACAAAACAATGAAATAGCGGCCTGTTGGTGTCCTAAATTGATCATTTGAGAATTCAGCTCTTTTGTTATTGAGAAATCTATTGTTTTAGCAACCACGCATGGCTGGCGGTCACGTGGGTGAAAACACTCTATATAATCATAGTAGAGTAGATGGCCTGGAAGCTTGTTAATAATTTAATAGAACTCAGTATCTATGTTGATCTCGGGTTATGCAAACTTTGTCACGTGACAATTGTATCTTGGGCCGATCAACCAGTAACAGTGCTTTAAATCTCTATTGTTCAAACTCATGGGTGAGTGCTTTTCCGAATCATTATTGGTTGTTTACTTCAATATTCAATAGGCACGTGATCACGAAGGTGCACAAACTTGCATAAACCTAGACAATAACATCGATAATTAGCTGTATTCAGTATTTATTGAGCTTTCAAACCATCTACTGACTACACACCGAGAAATCTCACAAGCTGCAGCGGGATGTGTTCGGAACAAGCTTGGCGCAGGCTGGTTATCAAGTTGTAACAAGGTTGTTAGTTCATCAAGTTGCTACAGGCTTGTGGATATCAAGTTGTTAACAAGTTGATGGCTGCGGGATGATATCAAGTTGTTTGAACAATTGTAACAAGGTTGCAGGAGAAACAACTTGTTAACAACATGATAACAAGTTGCTGCAATTTGTGAACAAGGCTGGAACAACGCTTGCGAACGCATCTCGCGTGTGGTTTGTTACTGCGACTTGTAGCATAACGGGCTTGTTGCAACTTGTGCGATTTTACGTGTGTATGACATAATTTAGGTCATATAAAGTGCAATATAATGTACTGGAGGAGTAGTTGTTGCCGCTGACTAGTGAACAAAACGGCGCAGTTTCTAAAAATATTCCAATGACATCTTCACAAATCGTAATATACACTTGCAGCATTATTTCAGTTGAACATGGGTAAGTAAACCTGCTTTTATTTCCTCAATTTCTTTTTTAACAATTTACTGAGCAAAATTTTCCACAGGTTTTAGTGTAAATAAACTCCGAGTTAACCTCAAGCTTGTTATAAACAGACTAAAATTGTTGGAAAAAAAGAAAAGTGAGTATGGTTTTTAAGGACTCAATTATTTTAATATTTACATTTGATTCTATAAGTTTGTATTCCGATAACAGTCTTTCAGAGAATTGTTGAAATGAAATTGGCATCTTTTTATTACTCTTGCAGCTGAAATCGCACAAAAATCAAGAAAAGAAATCGCCGATTATTTAAGTCAGTCCAAGGATGACAGGGCAAGAATTCGAGTATATATGACAATATACTATATAATATTTAATATATATTATTAATTATAGTTTCTTTAATCGACTTACTCGTACAGAGTTCTTGTTTTTACTTATATAATTTTGATAGAACTTGTGCTTGTTACATACTTAAAATAAAATAGAATAATATTTAAAAATATTGGTTAATGCGAACTTTCACCAATTAATTTCTTAGCACTACACTGACTGTATTCTAGGTTGAACATATCATCAGAGAAGATTATCTTGTGGAAGCCATGGAATTACTGGAGTTGTATGCAGATTTATTATTGGCTCGAATGGGATTAATTGAAACAATGAAGTATGTAGATAGTCTTTAAGTGTTATATTTTCCCAGTTCTAACATTTCAACGTGCAGGACTCAATTTGTCTTACAGACATTTCTCAGGTCAAGATATGGATATAGTTCTTGATACAGTACTACAGTACATGTATATTTGTTGTATCCTAAAGGTGTACTGACTTAGGCAATTATATACACTTAATTTATTAATATCCAGGACTTTTTTCATTTCCGACTAAAAAAGAAGTACAGTAGTTCTAAATATTGGAGCATACTACTCATTAATGGGTTATTAAAGTAAAAATTTTCAAGTCCTTGTTACTTGAAATATTATTTTTTACCATATATGGTGCCGTAACTTATTATTACTGAGACATACTGTAACTATGAAGTTTTTATTTAACTTAGATATTGTGATGAAGGATTATGTGAAGCAGTTTCAACTTTAATCTGGGCTGCTCCAAGACTTCAAAGTGAAGTAAAAGAACTACGTGTGGTGAGGATATTATGTTATTTACCATTTGGGAGGGCTGTACTGGAAATATATTTTCCGAGGTCTCAAAAACAGCCACAGGCAGAAAGCCGAAGGATGTTTTTGAGACCAAGAGAAAATATATTTCCAGTACGACCCAATCTTAACAGTAAATAACATATTTATTTTTAGTACCAATTAGTATTAATTTGAGTACTGTAGCTGCTAAAAACTACGTTGTTCCTCTTTAAGACACTTGTAATCAGGATGTCTACTTCTAGTAAAATCCAAAACTTTTTTCACATTCTCTTTCATCTGAGTACTTTTTCTAGTTGCTAAATGCTAGTTTCATAGCATTCTTTCTCAATATTTATGTAATTTCAGAGTTTTGGCGGGGCCAAATGCCAGGGCCGTACTGATGTGATACAGCCCTCTGGCTCGACCAATCAGATTGCTCTATTTAGTTACGCCCCCATAAAAGATTAAATACTAACATCACAAACTATTTTACTCATGATGGATGGTGCACAGGCCATGAAGGAGCTGAAGTCTAGGCAGTTTTTATCCTCCCACCAAGCATGCATACTTTGTTTATTTTTTATTCTGATTTAAATTGATGCAATAATTAAAGAGCTTTTTGTTCTAGCTGTTTATATTTAACCCTTACAGCCAGCCCTTTTAAAATTTTTGGTAAATTCTTTTCAAACAGGTGGCTGACCAACTTGGTCAAAAGTATGGTAGACAATTTGCACAAGATGCATCTTCGAATAGTACAAAAGTGGTCAATGAAAGGGTACTTTTAGAAAGTTATTACTTACCGTAATTCAGTTTTTTACTGACATATCTCTAGTTAATTGCTTCTTAGTTCATGTTCAATTATTATTTTAATAGATAATTCAAAAACTCAGTCCAAAAGCTCCCCCAAGAGAACTTGTGGAACGATATCTTATTGAGATTGCAAAAAGTCATAATGTGCCATTTGAACCTGATCCACTAGTTATGGTAAGAAAATGTTGATGTCTCTACAGTATTGTAATGATACTTATCAATTACACCTACATATTAAAACACATTTTTCTCTCAGGACAATGACCTTCCAGATTTAGATGCTGATAATTCAAAAGGTTTTAATGGTGATGACAACAGTAACTTTAATGGTAGCAGTGGTTTTGGTGGAAGCACCAGTGGGGGTGGTGGTAATGTTGGTGGATCAGGGATGCCCAGGAGTGGTATAGGTTTTGAAAAATTTGATCAACTAAACCAACCAATGCCATTTTCTGAAATGCCTGTTCCTGGATCCAATGCTGCTATGGCTTACCCTCCACCAGTGGTAATGTTCTTGGTTTTTGTTTTGATTCATGCAAATTTAGGATTAACTTGTAGGTAAACTACATGTGAATTTGGCAAAAGTTGCAACTTATACACCAAAAAATATGGTAATTTTGACCAATATTGTTTTGATATATGGTCTATATTTTTGTTTTTGTAGGTAAACACACCACCATACCCTACACATGTCTCAATTCCCCCCAGCCAACCAGAGCCCATGGGTAATTCTCAGGTATCTCTATGTGCTAGTATATGAGTACTTATAGATACAATTGTGTATTTGTGTCTTTAGTTAGTACCATACCCAACACATGTTTTGTATCCCCCTAGCCAACCAGAGCATTCAAGTAATTCTCGGTTATGCCTAGGTGCTAGTAGATAAGATTGTGTCTTTAGTTAGTACATTGTGCATAAGAAGTAGAAAAAACAAAGAAATAGATAATCAAGAAAGGACTCTAATGATCTCTTCGTCTTGTACATGATGCTTTGAAAAACATTTTATATCTTTAGAACAATGTTGTCACAGAACACAATTATAGCTCTCAACTAGACTGTATCTCTAGATTTCTTAAAATATAACTTCAAATGGTAACAAAGATATTAGTTAACCATGCCATCATGATCGTGAATCATAAAGTCCCTAATAACCTTGAATGCAGAGCAGAATGTTAAGGTGGGAAGGGTTAGTAATGAGAATAGTTTACTTACAAGTAGTAGATATATTCGTGGGGTAGTCTTGAAGAAAAGGATGTTGTTAAATGTGTATGGATGATAATAGACTGAGAAATGGTTAGGATATGTGCAGCACAAATGAAATGCAATGCATATCAAAGGCATGAAACATCAAGGGTGGTCATATAGGACGACAGAAGTCAAGTTCTGGGGGAGGATAATGAGAGAGTAAGGATGAGAAAAGGTAGATGGTGAAAACACTGATACTGTAACAATCAAAAAGCTCAAAAAACTGTTTTTACCACTGGAATTTTACTAAATCAAGACACCTGCCATTTTAAATTTTTTGACTCATTGTCATCGCACTCAAGGTAATGCTTTGTTAATCTATTTTCAGAAGGTTAATCCAGGATATGGTTTCCAACCTCAAAACTCCCAACCACGACCAACTAATAATTACGTGGTAAGATTTTGATGACAAGCTTAGTTTTAAAATTTACAGATAAAATTTCTCCTATCCAAAAACAATTCCAAGTGTTTGATGAACTATTTGAAAACAAGCAAAAATGTTTGATCAGTTTTAAAAGCAGCGATTGAGAAGTAGTTTTACTGTAGACCTGATAAACATGGATAAAACTGATTTTTGATTATGTAGACCAAACTTGCAATGTTTTGTATTTCCATAACAAAATAATGCCAGCCAAAGTTTGTTTTATTTACTTAAGGTTTCACTAACAAATATATCCAAATTTATTGTTTTCATATTTTACTTTAATGGTTTACTTAATGTTATATCAACAATGATTGTTTGTTTTTTCAAGGAGCCACCTTACACAGGACCCAGTGCTGGTATGTATTTTGTATTGTATTGTATTGTATTATTTTATATTATTTTATATGTATTTGGTAGTTCCAGGCCTCATGATCAGATCAGCTAGAATATAATAATTGTCTGTTTTACTTTTAGGTCCAGTCAATCCTCCACCTAACACCATCACCAATTTATTACCTAATGTACCTGATTTGCCTGATGTACCCACAGCTTCCCTTCCGGGCAGTCGAAGCACAATTGGTGGAGCAAGCGGCGGTGATGATTTAGATTTTGATGACCTCAATAGACGATTTGAAGAATTAAAAAAGAAGAAATAGATGACTGCAGTACACAAGTAAAAAAGTCACAAAACGCTATATTCAATTTTTTTACCAATTGCTTGCAAATGATATTAGAAATCATTTTGAATATACGGCAAAAGTTTTTAATTTAGTAATGTTTCGGCCATCCGTATACCATCTTAAGTACAAGAAAGTTAAGAAATTTGGGAAAGGAAAATAAATAGACAAAGGAAGAAAACGGAAATGAATGAAGTTTTGAAGTGAAAATAGTGTTGGGATGTTTGATTTGTTTGTATAACAAAAACAAGTAAAACACTCAGGATTGTATCTACTTTATAATTTTGTTTATTCCTATTTATTTCTCTTGTCTTTCTCTTCATTTATTTACCTGTTTATTTACTTTTAACTCTTAAACGCCCATTTCTTCCCTTTTGTTAATGATCTCTTTGTCCTTGCTTTTATTGCTTTTGTCGTATTCTTTGTGCAGTCTAACGTATCAAAAAGGCCTTAACGTCGTGGTTAACGTATCAACTTGCCTATGTCTATGTTGAAAACTTTTTTCGTATATTTAAAACGCCACATAATTATGTCGATTGGAACTTGTTATACAGTATAACACTTATTATATACAATATTTCGATACAGCGCAAGTGAGTAGAGGCAGAACAAGGGACTAGGATTAGCAAAAGAATAGAAATCCAATTTCGTACTTTTAAATAATTGTTACATTGCGACGTTTTTTGGGAAACTGTTTGAAACCTTGGGCGTGTCTTGTAGAGAGAAATGAATAGCTGGGACAAATTTGATAAAATTTCATACAGTTGATGACATATTGAGACATTTTAAACCGGAAATGGATTGCTATTTGATAACTAGTCCCAGGCCCATGCCGAGTTTGAGATCGTCTAAATGATGTAATTTATACAGTCGATTGCTCTTTCCAAGGTCTTCGTTTTTACCGGAATCAAATCTTTGTATCTTCCATATAACAGAACGGATAATGTCTTTTTGTTTATATTTGGATAAACTTGATAAATCGTAGGTAAAAGACAAAAACATGATGAAGTAAACAAAACTGTAAAAACTTTAAATATATCATTTTTAATAGTTTTTCGACCTTCATCAAGGTAACAACCCCCAACCAAAATTTGTGAAAAAGAATTACCAGGGCACAGAATAAGGGGGAAACATAAGGCCGAAATTAGCCGTACAGTGTGTCCCCTATATTTTATGTAGTTTAAGCTGGCCAGAATAATGGCGGACTAGCCAGTTCAGCGTGCTTATTGGTCATTCCGTGAATTAACATGTAGTTTACTGACCAGTCATAGTTATGGCGACAACATGCGTAATGCGATGTGTACAATGATTCTGACCCACAGAGCTCACAGTACACTGGATAAAGCTTTCTCACTTATCGAAAGTGAAGCCAGAGTTAATGAGCTTCCGGGACCAAATTCAAAAGAAACGATACATCACGTGAACCCCAGGAAGGTTCTTTTTGGGTAACCATGTATTTTAATGGTTAGAGCTTCAGTTTTTATTAGGTTCTAGATCAAGTTTAGTGCTGTGAACTAATAAGGATGCCCATGAGGTGATCTTTTCCCTTTGTTTGGTCCCCGGCGCCACAGCGCGTGTTTTTGGTTCAAATCATTCTAATACGAAGCGACTGTTATATCTACATAGACCAAATTGCTTTTATACATGTCATTAATTTGTGCATTTCAACATTTATTGGTAAGTTACTTAAAATATTACTGATTGATTTATATAAACACACGTTCAGTACAGTCTTGCAATTATTGATACTGGGGTCAATGACAATGGTTTTGACACCTTTTTGGCCTATTTCGGCAACTTTTTCACATTTGTAAACGTTGTGTAAAAACGTTCAAAAATGATGGAAATAAGTTGTTTTTGTGTTAATTCATCGTTTTTTGACGTTTTTAGACAACTTTTAAAAATGTTGAATAATGGTCAAAAATGAGCAAAACGTAAAGGGGTTAACCTTAACTTTTTGGCCAATTTTGGCCACTTTTTGACATTTGTAAAAGTTGTGGAAAAACGTTCAAAAATGATGGAAATAAGTTGTTTTTGTGTTAATTTAACGTTTTTTGACGTTTTCAGACAAGTTTTAAAAAAGTTGAAAAATGGCCAAAAATTGGTAAAAAGTAAAGGGGTTAACCTTAACTTTTTGGCCTATTTCGGCCACTTTTTCACATTTGTAAACGTTGTGTAAAAACGTTCGAAAATGATGGAAATAAGCTGTTTTTGTGTTAATTCATCGTTTTTTAACGTTTTTAGAGAAGTTTTAAAAATTTTGAAAAATGGCCAATTTTAACTTTTTGGCCAATTGCCGCCACTTTTTCACATTTGTAAAAGTTGTGTAAAAACGTGCAAAAATGATGGAAATAAGTTGTTTTTTTGTGTTAATTCATCGTTTTTTGACGTTTTAGACAAGTTTCAAAAATGTTGAAAAATGGCCAAAAATGAGCAAAACGTAAAGGGGTTAACCTTAACTTTTTGGCCAATTTTGGCCACTTTTTGACATTTGTAAAAGTTGTGGAAAAACGTTCAAAAATGATGGAAATAGGTTGTTTTTGTGTTAAATCATCGTTTTTTTACGTTTTTAGAGAAGTTTTAAAAATTTTGAAAAATGGCCAATTTTAACTTTTTTGCCAATTTCGGCCACTTTTTCACATTTGTAAAAGTTGTGTAAGAACGTTCCAAAATAATGGAAATAAGTTGTTTTTGTGTTAATTCATCGTTTTTAGACAAGTTTTAAAAACGTTGAAAAATGGCCAAAAATCAGCCAAACGTAAAGGGGTTAACCTTAACTTTTTGGCCAATTTTGGGGTTAAATTAAATAGCTTTTATTAAATTGCATGACCTTAATAGGTATTGCTAACCTTTACATGAAAGAATTAATAAAAGAAAAAAACTAATTATATTGGTTAATTACAGGTAGTATAGTTAGTGTAGTATAGAATAGTTAGTGTAGTTAAAGGCTTTTGTCTCTGACGGAGAAGCATGCTAGAATGTGTCAGGATAAAAGATCTATTGTTACTGGATCTTTAGATGATATCAAGGTACCCATTAGGGCACATTTGGATTCTCTTTTGATATCCATATCAAAGTAATGTTTTAAAATATTATGAGCGTTATTTCTCTGTGTTTGATAATTCTGACACTCGAATGCAAAATGGTATTCATCTTCTACTATATTCATGTTGCAGCTTTTGCAGAATCGTTCTTCTCG
>JAOBAZ010141436.1:0-10910 GCA_026546875.1 Pteroeides caledonicum | reverse complement strand
TTCTAATATCATATTACATCTTTGTTAATATTTCAGCACATCTCAGGTTGATATCCTGACTTTAAAAGTGAAATAATTTATTATATTGATGTGCTTAAAAACCAGTGTAATCTAAATAAATAAATAAAAATTAAATAAATAAATCCATTTGAAACTCTTAAGACTAGATACTAGTCTAAATTTTATGGCATCCATTTAAACATGTTATAATTCAAATATACATATATCTGTCATTAGTAACAACCTGAATGTAAGTATCAACAATCACTTATTAGCACTACACCAAGTTTAGATCACCTCTGATTCTAGTTATACGTGTGTGCTAGTGCAATGGCAGAACCAGCTAAACAACTTACATGGTAGTGCTGTTATGATGTGAATGAGGTACCCTTATAAATCTGCCATTTTGTGGAGACAAATTTTTAATTGTGGTGAGATAGTATTATGCTATTCATATCTATTATTTCTTATTATTATGCAAGTATTTCCATGTTCAGGAACCATAAAAATAATGAATTTCTAAAGAAATGAATGATTTGAAATTTGCATAGCAGGACCACCCTGTCTGTCTGTTTTTTTCATTGTCTTTACATCATGGTAAATAAAGCATTTATTGAATTAAGATGGACATTTGTCCATCATGATATAACTCTGAAGATGACAGACTGATATGTAGAGCACAAGTGAAAGGCAGGCTATTGAGATGCACACCTTTTCCTGTAACATTATTTACATGACAAGTTATACTCCAACTTCTAATTAACAACCAGTTCTCATTAACAACCACCAAATACTTATAAAGCTCAAGTTTCACTGTACTAAATTAATATATATGTACAAAGAAATAACATCTACCTGACCAAAAAAATCAAGAACTGTTTTTAATGCATCTTCATGTGTATCAAATTTTGTAACATCAAGAGGAAGTACTAGAACATGGGAATCCTTATTAAAATCTTTGACTTTTCTTTCAGCAATTTCTGCAACAATAGATAGATTTTTTATGATAATTGAAAACTTATATTTTTACAAAATAAAAAATGTAGTTTTGAAAATTCTCTAGTTGCTAATGTATTTCTAGCAGGCGAGTTTTACACTATGGGGTATTATAATAACTACATTATATTTTAGTATAACAAATGGCATAATTTCATTGCGAACCCATATTACATGAAAACGGTAATCTTAACACCATAATTTTACTCATGTTAATAGATACATTGCATACCATGATACTGTCATGAATTAGCACCATTATTTCATATTAATATTTGAAACAGTTCTAGTTTAACTTACCACAACATTTAGACTTGACTCTTTCCAATTCAGCTTGTCTCCTTGCTGAAAGAACAAGTTTACAGCCCGCGGCTGCAAGCTCGTAAGCGAGATATTCTCCGATACCACTGGAAGCACCTGTAATCCAAACAACTTTACCGCACAAATCTTTAGCTTCTTTGCCAAATACCTCCCAAAATTTCAACGTGAAATCAACCTCGATGCGCTTGAGAATAAGTACGAATGCAACTATGACTATTAATAAAACTATTAACAAAAACATATTGAGGTTTTAGTCCACGTACAGTACACCTATTTGACCTCCAGCTCTTATAATCTTTCCAATGACTTTAGTCAGCAGTGTCCTGGAAACGAGACAACGTACTTTCGACTGTTTTGGTATTGCGAAAGAGCAACTTGAGCAAAGCTAATACTATAGCAAATATTGAATTTTTGGTGTAAATCATGCGTGGTATCAATGATAAAAAGAATTGCGCAGGGTTTTTCTTGAATACTGTAACAATATATATTAGCGCAAATTGTCTGAAGTTTATTTCTATTGTGGGTTTGGTATTATTTATCAATGACTATTTTTTGGGGGTCGACCCCCCCCCCCCGCAACCGGCTTGTAGAACTCTTTCTAGTAAACTTAAGCTAAATACCATTTCCTTAATGTACAAAAATCAGTAAGCAACATGTAAATTACCAAATCTATGTTGAATTTAGCATACTTTTTCACATATTCTTAAATACAAAAATATGATACAGCAGATTTGTGACAAATACATTATATGTCTCAAGTTTAAATAATAGTCTTAACAAGTCACTTAAAACTGTATGGAGACACATTACATGGCAAACAGTGCTATAAATGTGTCACTGTACACTTGAGAATTGAAAAAAGCTTTATATATATTATATATGACATATTATATCAAATACTGTGATAATGTTTGTTCAAAGTTTTAACCTAACTAAAACAAAAAATAAAAACATTTTATAGCTTATTATATAAATCTATTATACTTCATAATATTTACAATAAACATTTGTCAAGATGTGAATTAATAATATTTTCCTGAACTTTAATTTGACATAAAGGGCATTCTACCAATTTTGTTGGACTATCATCAATAATAACTATCTTTGGAGTCTTTGTTTCTGACTTCTCAGCTCTTTTAAATGCATCAATAATTGTTCTACTACTTTTAACAGTACTTGTCTTTTCAGATTTCTCTTTCTCCTTCTGCATCTGTTTACCAAATGCATTCTTTATTCCATTGGTACAACTACAATTATTTGTGTCATTGTTTTCATTTTTGGGTATTTTTATATATTTATTTACTGGCAAAACCTTTTTTTGTAACCATGGTCTGGTCACTGTTGAACTTTCAGTTTTATGTTTGGTACCAAGTACAAAACCTTTTCCTGTAAAAGGAATAATGCTTCCAGCAGTTTTATCTGTCGTCTGCATATTTTCTTTGTCCTTTGTTAAGATATCAGATGTGTCTTGTTTTCTCCACAAATCATCAATTTTTGGCATTCCTGAATGTGAAGAACCTCCTTTTTTATCGCAAGACCCAACACTTACCTCTTCTGACCTCTTCCTTTTTTTCCCATAATCCTCTGGTTCTTTTATTTTGGTATAAGTCCCACCACATTTTTGCTGGTGTTCTGCCCACCATAGGTCTCTGGGTGATGGTGCTCTATTCATTGAACGCTTTACCATTCCATAATAGGGTGGACGTTTTTGGCATGGACCATTGCATCGCCACCAGTGTTGCCGATATACATTTACCTGTAAACATTGCCAATCAATCCAGGTAAATATCACAATATGATTATTTTTATTACAATAATAGTCTGGTACCGGTAGCTCAAATTTTCAAATAAATTGAAAAGGTTAGTATAATCATTAATTATTTGTTGCAGAAGTTGACCCAAAATTTATTACAAATTACCAGAAATTTTAGGGGGTTAAAAACATGCAGCAAATAACTTAAGCAGTGGTTGGCCATCTTGTTAACTTTTTCCTTGTGGAAGTTGACTTCATTATCTTACAAACAATGATGCCAGATTATTTTACTTTTCAAGGATAGAGCTCCAACTGCGAAACCAGTTTCTTGATTATTTGTTGTTACATGGATTATTTTTTAACTTGATTTTCACTTTACTGAACATAATAACTTTTTTATAATTTTTTTACAGATTTATATTGAAGTGAACAGTAAGTAACATGTCTAGCATAATGATCTGTGAACATGTAAAAAACAGACAAAATCATTAAAAACTTAAAATGTACCTCATCATGAAAATTATGATAAACCTAAAACAATACAAACAAGAATGGTTAGTCTTTTGTGTATTGTACACTTGAACCACTAATAGACTAAAAACTAATACAGAGGTAGAGGGCAAGGGAACAAACTGCTGTACCACCATTTCTGCCAGTAATAGTACCTAAAAATAATCAAATTTTACCAGCAAACTACTTACAGTTATATTAGCTCCACTTTCCTTGTTAATGCGATACATGTGTTTATGAAATTCAGGTCCGTGAGCATCATGATCCTACAAGAATATATGTATATAAACGTAAATGAAAACATAAATGAATATATAACTGAAAAATAATCCAATAAATACATCTAAGTATATTAGTTAACCACATGCCACAGGTCAGCCACAACTGGGTACATAACAGATTTTACTCTGGCTAACTCCAGTTAATATATTTATATATAAAATAAATTAATATATTAATTTTTATTATTTACCTTGTTGTTATGTGTTACAAAAAGCAAGGCATGAATCATCTCATGCTGAAAGATGAACAATTAGTAACAATTAATCTGACAGCTAAAACATACTTTTTACTAGCATAATGAATAAAATTAGAACCACTCAATGAGAATTTTATTAACTGGTACAAAACTTTTAAAGACTAATAGGTACTGTACCTCATTAATAACTACCAGTACTACCAAAATGAACTACCACCATAAGTACTGTATCTCATTAACTACCAGTACTACCAACATGAACTACATGTACCACCATAAGTACTTTACCTCATTAACTACCAGTACTACCAACATGAACTATGGTACTTCCATAAGTACTGTACCTTATTAACTACCAGTACTACCAACATGAACTACATGTACCACCATAAGTACTGTATCTCATTAACTACCAGTACTACCAACATGAACTACAACCATAAGTACCGGTACTTTAAACCCTTTAAGCATGGTTTTCATATATTGCAAGTCATCGGCATTGTATTGTTCTTCCCATTGTTCAAAATCATTAAAAAGTTCAATGATTTTGAACAATGGGGAAAACAATATATCGCTGATGATCGTCTATGATTTGCGATATATGAAAACCAGGCCTTAACTAAAAAATCACCATTAGTGATTCTTTGGGGTTGCATTCCTGGGATCTACAGCACTACTCAGAAATTAATTAATCATTATGATCAAAGCTTGAAGTGGCATTTGGAATGTATTCTAAAGAGAATTCAAAAGTGCCAAATATTTGTGGGAGATGTTCCTTGTTAACTTATTTCTGAAGACATAACTTTGTTCTCTAAAATGGCCAAGTCTGAACAAGTTTGAACCTTCCCTGTTATATCTTCATGAACCCTAAATCAAAATCTAAGCTATAGCTTATTATTAACTAACTTTTTGACCGTCCATCTGAATCACCAAAAATTCATTTGGAGCGTGATTTATATGACACTTAAAATCAGAAATGATGCAGTAGCTGTACGTCTCATATGTATACAATTTATGAATACTTACTAAAAGTGTTTGAACAAGATCTTTTCTTGGTCGAAGTTTCAATAATGGTGTACTTAGTCTGATAGAACAAAGACCTCCTCGACCTTCATAACAACATAAACCAGCACACCTAAAATGTACACAAACGTTCCCATTTATAGAAAATATTTTAAATATTATATTATTATAAACTTGTTTTACTTTATGTTGTATTTCACATTATTATACTGATTTATTTCGCAACTTACAGTGTCATTCTCGGGCTCCAACGGACCTCACACCCTGCCAACTTTCCGTCAAAATATGCGTCGTTAAATTCTAAAAATAATTGTCTAACATCGGGAGTTGGGTCGATAGTTTCCCAACACACGTCGACAACGGACATTTTACTATCTCCCTTACGACCGTTTTTGTCATTATTATCACAGGTTGAAGAGAATTGTTCTTGTAATGACAACGCATAAGCGAAGTCTTCGTCCACCATCTTGAATAATTTTCAGCACTAGGTCCCAGCTTCCCCACAAACAAACACGACCAAAACAATATTTGGCAAAAAGTGCGAACTATAGGTTTTAATTTTATATTATTTAACGTTATTTTTTTATTATATCGCTTTTCATGAGTGTATGGAAACAAATAAACCCCAACAAAAGCATTATGGCACAATATAAAAATGCTTCCGTAATTTATTAACAATGTTATTCATGTTAAAATCACAAAAATAAAAGCTATAACTACAGTACTAGTAATTCAGAATTGTTTTTGTGAAGTTTGTGAAATTGCACATGAAAATTTTTATTGAGTCTTCAGTTCACTATTCAAAGCATTGACCAAATCATTGACAGAAATCTCTTGTGCTAACATGTCTTCTACCAACATTCTTGCATCTCGTCCACCACCATATTTTAAAAATGTGTTCCTATATCTCTCACCAGCTTCCCTTGACAAAGGTTCTTTTTTAAACCACTCATTCCAGATACGTGAAGCAACAGCACGGCACCATAAATAAGAATAATAACGTCCTGCATAGCCACCATGAAGATGAGAAAACCTTTGCTGCCAAGCAGTACCTTCAACAAAAATATACATACAGTATATAAACCACATTTGGAAGTCAAATTAATACTATCGATACAGCAAGCAAGCAAATTACTCAATAATACGAAAAGCATTACACCTACCTTCAATATATGGTGTTGAAGTATACTTCTCTTGAAGTTCTCTCACAATGTTGGTTGTGGACATTCCAGGCAGATATTCACTATGATATTTATGATCAACCATTGAATAAAACACTTGTGTTTGCATTTCTAAAGAGGAGAATAAGTTTCTTGATTGACAGAGCTTAGTAGCAGCTTCTGTTGGGAGTGGTTTGCCGGAACGGCAATGTCTACCAAACTGGGATAATATAGCAGCATCCCAAACATAATATTCCATTAATATGGATGGTACTTCAACTAAGTCTGTTGCTGTCCTTGTACCAGTCACATGTTGGTACCGTGTTCTTCCCAACATTGAATGCATTGCATGACCCATTTCATGAAAGAGATTTTCCATCATACTGTGGTTTAACTGGGTGGCATTATGTTGCCATGGTGGTGGGAAATTGCAAACAATACAAACAACAGGTAATTGGTAAGAACCATCAGATAGTTCACATCCACCTGGAAAATAATAAAATTTTATTAATATTTTTAAAAAAATACTTTTCAAAAGAGTATGCATACAAATATCATATTTACATTTTAACTCACACAACATATAGCAATCTAAAATGAATCTGTAAGTAAAATGAACCTTTACCAAAATTGAAAACTATATTATTTTACTTTGCCTAATAACAGACAATTTTACTTGTCAGTCAAAGTGTGTATATACTAAAAAGTTGACAATATCAAAGGTTATGGTATATGGCTATGCCTACCTTTTATGGTAAAATGACAATCTTGCTGAACTTTATTTGGTCGGTAATACAAATCACAATAAATATGTCCCAGAATTCCTTCATCTTCATGTTTAACAGCCAACTTTATTACGTGTGGATGCCAGACTTCCCCAGGTTCTGGCTCTGTTGGCTCTAATGAAATCCCATAAAGCTGTTGAAAAACCATATTTAGTCCCTCCATACATGTTCCAACAGAAAAATACTCAGTGAAAACAATAGGATATTTGGCAGTGAGCTGAGATTTAGCAAGGCCAGTAAAATACTGTGTATCCCATGGCATAATTATTCCATTATTCTGGCCAGAAAGGTTGGCTTCTTTAAAACTGGCTAGTAATTCACAGTCACGTTTTGCTGTTGGAGAAATCTTTTCTGCAAAAGAGGACAGAAACTCAAAAACAATGTCAGGAGTTTCAGCCATTGTACCACAAAGACTACGACTCAAAAATGTTGGGAAACCAACCAGTTTGGCAAGATTATCTCTTGCTTCAAGAAGATTATCCAAAACAGAAAGTTGTACAGGATTTGGATACATGAAAGCTTTAAATGAAAATTTGCGAAGCTCATGATCTGAAGAGTCGGGGCTTAGGCCATCAACATGTATGTAATTTTCATCATAGTAAAAGTCATGTTCAACATGACTTGGCCACATTTCTTTTGGATATAACATTGGGGTTGAAGCCCCATGAACAAATTGACTACCAAGCCTTAAAATATTATCTTGCAGTCTCACAAATTCTTTTCTTTTCTTTTCATCAAGGTGAATTCCACTTTGTTCAAAATCAAAAATCAATGATTCTGCAACATGTTTTGTTTCTTCATCCAACTCACATGCAGAAACACTAACCAAACTTGATTTCAATACATTATAAAGCTCAACATTTGTATTGAGTTTCTCAACAAATGCATTTATGGCCAAGTTTGCTTCCCCAGCCCTTTCTCTGTAGCCTTGATCTGGATGGCTTAGTCGTACAAATTCTGCCAAGTCAGCAACATTACAAACAGTATTTGACAAAATGTCAAATGTTTTTATCAGGTTGATTGCAGAATCTTTCCCATTTTTAACATTTTTGGAGATCTGTAAAGCGTCTTCAACCAGCTGTGAAGACTCTTTTAATACGTTCTCGCTAAGGATGTCAAATCCCGAACTATCTTGAAGTTCACTTACTCCAAATAAACCAGTTGTCTTGGGCAAAATAAATCGTGCTCTTTCCTCATCAAAAGCACTCGTAAGTAAGCCCCATGTAGAAACTGGTCGTCCAAGACAAACACAGCTTAGTCTTTGTGAATTTTTTCGTGTGATATTTTTCAAAGATTTAATAAAAACAGCCATTCATAATTCTTCCAATCTCACAAGGTCCCTGGTACTTTCAAAGCACGTGATTTCAAGGTTGCGCTTGCGCAATGACTACGCAATTTACGCACAGCTGCTATTAATACACTTTAATACCAGGCCTGCTTTAATACAATATTAATACATTTTACACTCGCTTTTTTTTGCCTTACAACATACGACGCACATTCCACACGTGTTGCCGTGATCACTTTACGTAATTGTGAAAGAATTTTCAAAATTTTATTTTCAGAATTTTTCAAGAATTTACCAAATTAATCAACCCAATTCCATAAACGCTCACCCCTATAGCTAATCCCCGTACGCTTATACGTCTACACATAGCCATTAAGTTTGACCGCTATTTGGTTTCGAGCGACAGCTGCAAATTTTGCGAGTTTAAATGATTTTTTTCAGATACCCCAGACGAAGTGAACAATGTAGGCCATTGGATTGCAAATGCTGGGGTCAGTTTTAATAAAAAGATTAATTAATAAATCTTGACAGATATAAAATGGGTAGAATTGCTCGAAGAGATGAAGTAAGAAGTGTGTTAGTCTACTGGAGTAAAATATAAAGTTGCAACTTAATAATAAGAAACATTTGACAAGTACAGCGCGTTCTTGTACAGACTTCGTAACGTGCCCTCTAATAAATATATCCTCTATATAAGTTTAGTAAGTTTTTATAATTAGTTTTAAATTTTATTATTTTTAAAAGTCTATAATGGGGGCAACTGGAGATGAAAGACAAGAAGAAGAGGAGGAAAGTTTCCACCTCGGTCATTGGGTGAAAAACAACAAGTGTTGTTGAATAATTTATTGCAACATTACGTTAAATCAAGACTCCGCAGGATTTAAAACCTCACAAAATAAAGACGAACATTATTTGAACAACATTATCATCAACGTTTCATTCACTTTACCTTCATATAAATAATAAAATAATTTAAAAAGCTAGAAATACATCAAAAATTGGACACATTGAGAACTAGGACAAACCCCCTTTCTCTGAGTGAACTAGTGTCTCTGTGCCTGTCTAGTGCGGTTGAGTAA
Source organism: Pteroeides caledonicum (assembly GCA_026546875.1). Lineage (NCBI taxonomy): Eukaryota > Metazoa > Cnidaria > Anthozoa > Scleralcyonacea > Pennatulidae > Pteroeides > Pteroeides caledonicum. The sequence continues at coordinate 1,517 of JAOBAZ010141436.1, read as the reverse complement.
AGTGGTTTAATCATGCCGCAATGATAAGTGTTAAGACACCAGTTTAATAATGAAGATTAGTGACTAAGCCATGCATTAACTATGAGGATAACTGATCAAAGGATCACCATTGGTATTTTATTAGTCTGGTATGGTACACATTATGATAAAAGTAATAACTCAATTAATCGCTGGTTACTTAAACTGATTACTTCCATAAATAGCGTGAATTTTTCAAATAATTTCTTAAAATGTCAAAAACAAGATTTATTTTTTAGTTTAATAACAATGCCCTAGCCATCTCATTTGACTCTGGCAACACATTAACACAAGGTTTTAAAATATCTTTAGCAGAATTCTCGATGTTCTTAAGACCTGTTCTTAATTCTTTCCTTTTTTCTGTTTCAACATGTTTTACTGTTCTTTCCACTTCTTCTTCTTCAGATTTTTCTTTGATCTTTCGCTCAAAGGACTCACGGAGCTGTCGTAGTTGTTCCAACGATAATTTTTCTAAATCTTCGCGACGAAATCCCTGAGTTTCCACACTAGAAACCGTTTTTGACAAAAGGTTTCGGACAAATCGTGCACTCTTTGAACGATGTCTTTTGATGTCATGCCTTAAAAGCTTTTCATCAAGTGATTTGTGTCCAAAAATTGATAAAATTTTTATACATGCCACGCTTTTAATATCTATACCTTGGTTAACTCGTGAGGAACAGCTCTTACACCGGCGAGCTTGGACTTTATCGCTAGGCACAATCTTGTCATTTCTTTCCATCTGGGAATTACGTTAGTCAATCTTAATGAGCCGTGACTGTGAAAATACGTCATCAATGCTGATTACAAGACATCAATGATACGCGCATGCGTAGCTCATCAATTTTTTTGTTGGTATATTTATCTAGCATTTTTACCATTTCTGAAATCGACTCTATCCAAAAAGCAAAAAAGACAACTAACTTTCAAAACATGTCCATTTGTCGTTCATTGTTTTTACAATCGAAAAATGCTCTATATGAAAATCATACTAACGGTTGTTGGGGTTGGCGCATGACTGAAAAAGCCTGGGGAGCAATTACAAAAGATGACAAAAGAGTGATCTTGGTGATATTCAATTTATGGTATTTTATGAATTTTTTAACTGTTTTACGTGTTGTTTTTATATTTTTTACATATTTATCAACATTGCTGATCTCACTTTATGATCTCATTTACAACCCAACCCAAAGCCATATCACAGGGTTGGGCATCAAGAATATTAAATCCAAACCCATAATTTGCAGCTGGTTTTAAACAACACAGACGCATTCTTAAAATGGTAAATAAACTTAGAACTGCGAAAAGTAATGTACGTCTGAACGATGCGTGAAAACTACGAGGTATTTACGGCAAAAAGATCATGGAATGCTAGTGAAAAGAAACAATCTACTTAGTCTTAAAAAGTTCCGGATCAGTTGTGAATTGAAGATTTTAACTAAAATAAACAGAAAAGTTCAAGGTGATAATTTGGGTCAATTTTAGTGAAAACTATTTAAGAA
>JAOBAZ010141325.1:0-10912 GCA_026546875.1 Pteroeides caledonicum | reverse complement strand
GTCAATGACGAAAACAAACAGAACCGAACGATCTATATGTTCTAGTGTATAACTTCTTGTTTGGTAATGGTTTAAAAAATTATAGTGTACTGTTATAAAGCTCGGCACAGATGATCGTTGCCAAAACCACTTTGGTTTCGAAGGCATCGAAGGTCCGTCAACCAGCATCGATTAACTTACCGGGCAGCTGCCGGACAGTGCCGGACGGTGTTTAGTAGGACCGATTAACTGATCAATTCCATTGACATGTCGGTTGTTGTTGATATGTAATTCGCTCATAAGCCGTCTGGCAGTTGAAAAATTGTATATATTTACCATTAATATTTAAGGAAATAATTCTGAAAGGAAAACAAATTTACAAACCTTTTTGCAATTTTAATTTTTTTGGCGTGTTTTAAGCTGTCCCAGCTTCGCAAATTTAAACTCTTACCTTTGATATTACCTTAAAAACGGGGTATTCGTACCCGGATATATGGCCCTTGGCAGCAAAGGCTTGGCACAAAGCATTGACCGCTATTTTGAAAATACTCGATTCTTTAAAAAAAATCTCCTCTTAAATACGCTGGGGTTGCCTGCCAAAAAAATCGAAAATGATCAAAGATCTGCGTATACTGGCTGCACATACAAAAGCTGATTGCGTGGAAGCGAATAGAGGACAAGCAATTTATAAATAAAATTTATAAATAAAATTTATAAATAAAATCATTACAACGTCATTCCAAAGATCAATTTTTTTGAACTTAATATTATAAACTGCAAAGTGTTTCACCATTTCACCACAGAAAGTTGGTAGACACGCAGTCCTAAACAGATCAGTAAGTTTATGATATCAGCACCTCGGTATGAAAGTTGAGCTAAGTCATATCAAGACGTCCACGCCATCGCAACATGATTTCAGCCAAATTTCCCGACAATACGAGATTAATTGTAAATGTTAATTAAATATAATTTAGACTTCTTGGAAGGGTTGAAATGTTAATTAAATATTATTTAGACTTCTTAGAGGCTTGAAGTAAAGACAACAAGCTTAGTTGCAAAGATTTTAGTGTGGGTTTCATTTTTACTATCTTTTCACCAGATTCCGTATATTCCATTTGGTGTAAACAAATTTTGAGAACGTCTGGAAAACTTTTACTGGCCTCCTTTGAACTTTGCCGACAGTTTTCCGCACTAGTCTGATTTGATCGGTTAAATGTTTACAGTTTTAAACCAAAAAGTTTTGCCACTGTTGTGTTTGCTTGAATTTGAAATTTCCCTCTTATCGTTTTTTAGCACTTTGAGCAATATCAGGTTGAGTGAGAGCGAGCACAGAAACGCTATGATGTAAAATGGAGCTAAAATTCACTTGGACTTAATGACATCAAAATTATCGTTGATATCATTTCTACCCCCGCGTTGTAAAAAATATAAGAAATCGGGCAAGCGGGTTTTCGATGTTTACACAGTCCAGCAAAAAAACTAAAATCTGATATGTTGTATATTACGATGAAAAAACATGCTTAACATTTGTCCAAGTGAAAATGAAGGATTAATAGTAATAGCATAAGCCATGATGGCGTCAGCTAGAACCCATGCTCTTCGCAACGTCAAAAATTTGTGACGTCGGCGGAAATTCCACAACAGCTTCCGTAGAATTTTCAGTGATGAAATCAAGTTGGCCTCGTCCTAAAATTGGACTACCGTTTTTATCCAGTCATGTATAAAATATCACCGAGTATTTTTTTGCTGTAATTAAATTGACTTATCGTTGAAATTTTTGTATACATGGATGTTCATGTCTTCACACAGTGAGTTTTCATATGAGGTATCAAGTCAAATAGCAAATATATAGAAAACTGCCGAATCGCAAATGTATGACGCTCAACAAAACTTTTTTCAAAGCTTCACAAAAAAATGTGACTTTGTATTTCATATTTCACACATACAGCCTAAAGGCTTTTTATATCGATTAAAAGACTGGTTTAGAACCGCATTACTAAATATTTGAGTAAAGCGCAGGATAAACAGCGAGCTATGAAACGGAGACAACGAACAGCAAGATGATAATAATAGGCAAGCCGAAAGTGAAAATCGCTCAGAAAACCAACCTTGAAAGCTGTATAAGCATATAGGCTATATATAACATAACACACATATATATGGAAATTCATTTTATTAATTTTAAATACATTTTAAAACCATTGCCACCGATATGAATTGAAATACACCACACCGTTTGCAAGTGAGTGCATGACTTCGGTTTCTGTAACTACATAATCGTAAGTCGTGACACCACAACTGAAACACCGTGACATCACAACTGGATTCAACTCCAGATATAAAGGTACTTTTAAAATGCATTATTTATTTTGTCGGATGTAGTGTATAATTGTGGTTAATAATTTCCCAAATTTAAATTATTAACAAATTATCAAAAGAATTGATACGCGAGCACTATGGCTTAAAGACGCTAGTAAATAGTGCTCCGTGACATTTGAAATTTTTAAACAGTTATTATAAATTTTTAGAAACATAATTACATAATTTCTTAAGTAAGGATGAATTGTGAAAACAACGTTGGAGTTATTTTTTGTTAACTTGGTGTTTTCGTGCATTTTGTCACATTTCCACGACTTGGTCGTTGATCATTGGTCATTGGAGTGGTTACACGTTCATCCCGTTTTGGCGTGAATACTTTCGATTATTGCTACTACTGTGGTTTCTGTGAGAGCCAATCGGTTATATTATTATCATTTTGGAACTTTTACGAAAGTATTTTGTTATTTCTGGAGTTTTGACTGTTAAATTACATTTGCGATCGTTATTTCGTTAACTGCGTGCTACGTGATTTTGCAAATTAGTTGGTGAGGAAGCACGCTAATTAGAAACTATGCCGCAAGAAAACATAGACGGAAAACGCGTATTTCAATGTAATTTGTGTGATAGACAATTTGGTTCGGAACGAGTCGTATGTAAGAGAAGTGGGGAGACTAATCAGTGCTAGGAACAGTAACTCGGAGAACTTACACGACGTTTTCTTAAAACTCATTATGATCATGCCTGCTCTTCTGCAAAAAGCAAGTTTCAAATCGAGATCCAAAGACCATGCTTGTAGCGGCGCAAGGCGTTATGGGAGCAAGAGAATTTTGATGTGCTGCTTCGGGAATGTAGGACCATCCAATCAACGCTGATTGCTTCTAGGAAGGTCTCCATTGAACAACTGCCCAAGACCTTCGCTAGTCTAATGCTCCGTGGTAAAGTGAATGCAGCTTTGCGTTTGTTGGATGAGCAATCATCTGGTGGAATTCTACCTCTTAACGACGTTGTGTACAAGGACCTCCTGCAGAAACATCCAGCTGCACAACCCGAGAACTATTCCGTCATGTCTGATGGTGAGATACCCTTTATTGATCCAGTCTTGTTTCCCAATATTGACGAAGCAGCCATATTGAAGGCACCATTGAGAACGCATGGTGCTGCTGATCCTTCTGGCCTTGATGCACTTGGCTGGCGGCATATTTTAGTACCTCGCAATTATGGGGACGCTGGCAGAGATTTACGATCCGCGATTGCGTTAATGGCGAGGACACAACGAGCAACACGGAAGTTTGATATTGAACCAGTTCAGGCCACAAGTTTGGAGGCGTTTTTAGCGTGTCGCCCAATACCACTGCATAAGAACCCTGGTGTTCGTTCCATCAGAATTGGTGAAGTGCTTCCTAGGATCATCGGGAAGTCAATTATCTTTGCAATCAAGCCTCAAATCATGGAAAGTGCAGGTGATGTTCAGCTTTGTGCCGGACCACTAGCTGGCTGTGAGGCGGCAGCTCATGCCATGTCAGAAATCTTTGCAGAAGATGAAATGGATGCTGTGTTATTGGTAAATGCTACAAACGCCTTCAGCTCAATTAATTGAAGCAACATGCTACACAACACTCAGTACATTTGTCCTGCCATGGCAATTTACACCTTTAACTGTTATGTCACATTGTTTGTACAAGGTGGGAAAAAATTACTTCTGCTGAAAGTACTACACAGGGTGATCCATTAGCCATACTGCTGTATGCTGTTGTCATTACACCCTTGCTGCAGTTGATTAAATCTGATGAAGCTAGTGATGTTCGACATGTTCCTTTCGCTGATGACCTTAGTGGTGCCGGTAGACTTGTCCAATTGCGTTCTTGGTGGGAGAACATTGCTATTTATGGTCCTCGTCTTGGTTACTATCCGCGTGCTTACAAATCCTGGTCGATTATGTAGCCGCACCTGGAGCAGACTGCCATAAAGATCTTCGCTGGAACTGGTGTTCGTATAACAACTGGAGGACATAAGTACCTTGGAGGATATCTTGGCTTTGAAGATGGAAAAGAAAAGTACATTTTGTTTTTAGTTAGTAAACGGTGTCAGCAACTAAATGCTAAATTCGAGCCTCATTTGTATCAGTGTTGCGGCACAGATTTACTTACCGTTATACGCACTGTTCCAGGTATCAAGACCGCGATGCAAGTGGTGGATGATTTCATCAACCTGAAGCTCCTGCCAGTGCTTCTTGACAACCATAGCGTATCTATCCATGAAAGGAAGTTATTGTCACTGCCGACGAGAATGGAGGGTCTTGGAATTCTTATCTTCTCCGATCTGTGCGTTGAAGAAAATGAGAACTCAAAGACCATCTGTCAAAATCTCTCAAGCAAGATGACAATAGACCATCTATCTACGCCATGGGATAGGTAATCATCGACATGTCCAAAACAAGCTGGTGTTGCAGAACTTGAGATCAAGTACGAGTGAAGAGCAAATTTGAGAAAATGATCTCGCTAAGTTGAAGGGATCCTCAGCTTGGTTGACAGCACTGCCACTTGCTAATGAAGGGTATGTCCTCACGAAACAAGAGTTCTTTGACGCAATCTACATGCGACATCGGCGGCCACTGAAGCGCCTTCTATCCTTGTGCGCTTGTGGAAAATCTTTCACCGTGGACCATGCCTTGTCGTGCCTGAAAGGAGGTTTTATTCATCGACGACATGATGAAATCCGTAACCTTCTCGCTTCTGTTATAGATGACGTGGCCTATGACGTTTCTAATGAACCTGCTCTTGCTCCATTAACTGGCGAAGTACTTCCATCCAGTGCTAATTCAGCCGACGACGCCAGAGTGGACATAGCTGCAAGAGGTTTCTGGCAGAGATGTGAAAAGGCATTTTTTGATGTCAGGGTGTCTAAACCTTACGCTCCGACACATCGACGCCACACTCTTACCAGGTCATTTAACGCCAACGAATGTGAGAAGAAACGTCAGTATAATCAAAGAATTGTTGAAGTTGAATATGGCTCTTTCACCCCAGTCGTTTCTAGTGCCTATGGTGGGTATGGAGGGGAGATTTCTCACTTCCTTTCGTTCCTAGCAGGCAAACTGGCTGAGAAAAAGAACTTTATTATTTCCATCGTTTTCAACTGGTTACGCAAGAAGATAGATTTTGCTCTTCTTCGAGCTAGGGTTGTATGTGTCCGTGGTAGTCGTTCTTGGAGAACTGTAAACATTCCTTCAACTACAGATATCCCGTTGTCGGAATGGAACTCAAATATTAGTTAAAGTAGTTGGATATTAAGACATTTCTTTTATAATATACCTAATTGGGATAGTACTAGTGCCAATTCCCCTCGGTCTTACCTTTCTAATAATTAGTTTTTGTGAAGGTTGTAATTTGTTTTTAAAAATATTGATCAATTATACGTTTATATATAATTTCCCAAATTTCGCATACCACAATTTTATTTTGTTGTTGTTCTATGCTATAGTCCATATTATGATTAGGCTTTGATTGAGTAGTGTTGACCCAACTTAAATGAAGAGATCCAGGACCAGAAGATGAATATACGAAATAGGCCAGGCTAAGTATAATTGTAAAATGAACAAAACATCTGTATTATAAAGGTTAACTAGGGACTACAATTTTTTTATAAAAATAATATTTTGTTTATTTATTTTACATCAACATATGTAAAGACATCAAGTAGGTGAGACATTTAAAAAACAAATTGATTTGTCACAATATTATGTATTATAGTTAACAGGGGTTTACATAATTCGTATGTAAAATTTGTAAATTGAAACATTTTTATAAAAATATACAAATGTATGCAAGTAGCTTCATTGTTTCATCACTGCATTCATAATCAGTGTAGCAAATTTTATAAATAATTAGCATTGTTTAGATTTTAGATTACATAGCAGTAATATACTATAGTATACATAACTATATAATTTACACGTTGAAATGCTGGAACTTTGACATAATAAAGAGAACACTATTGATAGTATCATTATTAGATGGCATCACTGTTTTTAAAATAACTCATAACTCTTTTGCTATATTTAGTAGTATTAGCTATATATGTAATAAAATTTTTTTGTTCTAGTTAAATATATTGTTGTTTTTATTAAATGAAAAATATCAGCGCTCTCTGACTAAAAAGAATATTTATTACGAGCTTTCAGTTGCTAGACTGCAGCCTGCAACGGGTGATGAAACAGTGTGATATAGTATAAAAATAAAATAAGCTAATTGTGAATGAAAATATGAGATGTTACAAAAAATTACATATAATTGGTTATCTCAAAAGAATGTAATAAGCTTCTGGTAGTTGTTTTGAATTATTATCTGCGTCTTTAGTAATTGCTGTGTGCCATGATTCCACTGTCTTTCTCGTTCTGTAATTGCCTCTATCAATAATTTTGCCATTCCCAAAATCAATGTCATGGTCATTAATTGCACTGACCCTAACATCAACTTTACAATAGAACTTGAGGAAAACGGACAGATACCTTTCCTTGATACATTAATATCACGAAAAGAAGACGGTACAATAACAACTACAATTTACCGCAAACCCACGCACAGAGACAAATATCTCGACTTCAACTCACACCATGACAAACAACACAAAATCAGTACAGCTACCACATTACCCCAACGGGCACAACAAATACCTAACACGACAAAAAACAAATTCAAAGAAAACAGATACGTGACGGAAACGGTTAGCCGCAAACATTAATACGCGATATTGAGAAGCGAATAAAAAAGAAACAAGATTATTTTCTACCACTACCAGAAGTGCTACTTCGAGAACTTTTGAATTGGTAGACCCATCCACAAACAGCTATGCTATTCTACCATACAAAAAGGAACCCATTATCGGGAATTTTAAGGAAACACAACATAAAAGTCTCGAATAAACCTATGAAAACACCGCAACAGGAATTCCCGTCACCAAAAGACTGACCCGAAAAAGAGAAGGCAACGAATGTGGAGTATCAGATAAAATGTAAAGACTGCTCATGGGATTACATAGGTGAAACCGGACGTTGCTTTGACACAAGGAGAAAAAACATTCGAACTGTCAAGTCTCATGTGTCAAATTCAAACAGCTCCAAACACGCATGGTCTAATGACCATAACATTGATTTTGAAAATGGCAAAATTACTGATAGAGGCAATTACAGAACGAGAAAGACATTGGAATCATGGCACACGGCAATTACTAAAGACGCAAATAATAATTCGAAACAACTACCAGAACCTTATTACATTCTTTTGAACTAACCAATTATATGTAACTTTTTGTAACATCTCATATTTCGACTCACAATTAGTATATTTTATACTATCACACTTTTTCATCACCCGTTGAAGGTTGCAGTCTGGCAACCGATAGCGCTGATATTTTTCATCTAATATGTTTAATCCTGGCCGCGTATCTTCTATTTTTTCAATTGTTGTTTCTGTATAATTTTTGTTCTGTACAAATATATAATTTTTTGCCAGAGGTGAAGTATGCCTGATTTTCACTGGAAATTTTCTTAGTGAACATTCAAAACATTGGCAAAACTAAATTTACTGTTACTGTTTATTTATATTTACTGTTATAAAAAGCTACTATTTTTTCCGAAGGATAATTAAAAGGTAATAAAACAAGTCTTCATGTCATTATATCCAAACTTGATTGTACTCACTCCACTTCACCAAGCAGTAATGAACTAATAGATAATACATATGAGAGAAGTAAATTTAATTTAATTTAATTATTTTTAGAAACAATAATTTACGTTAGATTCCATGCATACATTACATAGTACGATACACCTATACATAAACAAATACGTTAAAAACATACACTTGCATGCAAGGACAAACATCTAACATAAACCATGTTGCAAGGTGACCGCAACATGGTTTATGTTTTACGGCCCCGTAAAAGAAATACGGAATAAATGAATATTGAAATTAAAACAAAATTAAAATAAACTGTTAAAGAAAAAAAAATAGTATAAGTCAATCGAAAACAACACGAGATCTCCTGAATCAACGAACGCGGTGTGTTACAAGTGACACAGATGGACTTCCACGTCCGCGGATCGTTCGGATTGTAGCACTGGGTGGTTGCTTGTTTGAAGTAGCGCATCAAAAGAGATTTAAAAGAGAACAACGGCAGGCCTCTCCTCCTCAATTCACAAAGTAAAATGTTTCAAGTGCGACTAGTCCGTGGGATGAATGCATGCTGATATGTAGAAGTTTGACATTTAGCGGGACGGAATAGCAGAGCATCTGAGTTGGAAGAGCTTCTTGTTTAGCGGTGCGTTTGTTTTGTTGGTAGTATGGTTTCAACAGCGGGCCAACCCGCTCTCACCTTGTGCAATCAGCGGATCAATAATTTGAACCCATACTTGAGCATTGAGCATACAAGGGGAGTATTGGGAAATATTAGTTTTTTGCCACTTATCGGATCTTCATTTGTCGTCTATTGTATTACAAAAAGCAGCAACAATTTTATAATGCTTTGCATGTAATAATTGATAACTTAAAATTTAATTGAGGAAAAACGGCTGAGTGATGATAGTTGCTTACCACCACACTAAATATTAATAACTTGATATACTCACTTCATCTTCCTGTTTCTTTCCTCATGAGGCTACAAAGCCTTTTTTCGCTAAGTTCATTTGACTTTCATATTTAAATAAAGTGATGAATTCCGAAAACAAATTGCTCAAAGCCCTGTATCATGAATGCTTCTACTTCGGTGTGAGAGTTCCTGCGCTGCCTATCCGTTCGGCAATAAAACCCCAAACTGTGAATGTCGCAGTCGCACTCTATTAGATAACTCAAAAGTCGTCGAAGAATGTGCAAAAATAAGCTGAATTTTCAAACGGTTGTCGTGAGGTAAATTTAAATTCCTTTTACATGTGAAATTGTTGTGGCCTACCACTTTTCATATTATCGTGTGAAAAAGCAGCTTTGTCGCTTTTTGTGGGAGAAATCGAAAAAAGCGGAAGTGAAATTTGTTTGTATTCCTGGTCGGCCTGGATTGAACTGATTTTATTGAAACCCATCTATTTAAGACAAGTACACCTAGGTATATCTAAAACATATATTAGTATTAAATAATAAGCCTTGGTCTTGTCATAAACAGGTAATCATTTTGGTCAATTTACTTCCTGGGCACATGTACGTCACAAAATTTGTAAGCTGTAGGACGTTGCGGAAAGCATGGGTTCTAGCTGACGCCATCGCTGGTCGGAAAAATGGCTATAATTCCTTTATTAATCCTTACTTTTCACTTGGACAAACCGTAAGCATGTTTTTTCATTGTATTAAACAACATATCAAATTTTAGTTTTTTCCTGGGTTTCCCCTTTAAAAAACTGGTCGTGTTTGTAATATACACAACAGCGTTAGTGCTTTTACGAAATTATGAAATTGGCTGTTTTATTATATAGCTACACAAGCTGTATTAAATTATATTGTTTTACCCTGGTCCCACAGGTACACGCCGTAAGAACTGATAAAAAAATTTCTGCCACACAGCAGCTAGGATAGGATGATCATGATCCATGGACAACGCCAGATTGGCCCAGCGATAAATATCGAGATTAGAAGACGGTATAGGAAATATATCTTTAGATGATGTCACTTTCTAAAAAAAAGTAAAACGTTTTGTAATGAAGTAAACTACAAATATTCGAAATAAATTGCAGATTTATTAAAGTAGACATGTTTCGACGTGACAATCGTGCCATCGTCAGTTCAAGGGAAATAATAACTTAATATACACGACATTAATATAAAATTACGTATGGTGACAATTTAATTTGACAATTTAAGTTGACACATTAGATTAACCGTAAACTAATAACAAGGAAATAAAAGCTACGACAAAGGAAGTAAATGAACAAAAACCTAAACTGTAGACTCAGGATAGTATTATAAATATATGAAAATATAAATATAGAATATACAAATAAATGTTTGTTAAGTTGTATATAAATATAGAAATAAATGTCTGTTAAGTTGGTTTTAATTTGTTGGTATAAAAACCCTTTAATTTTGAGGGTAACTTCGTTGTTAACGAGAGTATAGAATTTTAAAAGATGAAAAAGAATAAAGAGTTTTGCAGGAAAGTTTGATTAAATAATGTTCCATCCCTGGTCTATCTATTTACTTGTGCAGCGCGTAATCCCCGTTATATAGGTGAAACCACTTGTGATTTCTTCACCAGGATAAAAAAACCCGTATTCATCGATAAAAATTAACACATCTTTAAATATTTAAACACGGAACAAGGGCACAATTAGCGTCCTAGCCCCAATGACAAGTAGACAAATGTATCAAATCTTTCTCCAAAGATGTAGTTGCCAGCTCCTTGTCTTTGATAGTATATGGATAACGGATGGGGGTAGTTTTTCTAGTGATGGTAAGGCTTTTGCATTTCAGTTCATTGAATATAAAACCACTTGAATTATTTGTCATTATATTTGAATTATTAAGATCATCTGGAAGTAAACGGGAATCAGTGATGGAGTCTATTTTATGGAAAAGCTTGGTATCATCAGCAAAGCAGGCATCTACTGAGATGTTAACAGAGTCTGCCAGAT
>JAOBAZ010141214.1:0-10912 GCA_026546875.1 Pteroeides caledonicum | reverse complement strand
TAGTCTTAAAATTTGTAAATATAATGCTCAGAATGCAGGAAATACCATTTTAAGGGGTCTGGCTTTTAAACTTTTCCGGGCCCCCCTTTACAATGCGGGCCGCAACCTTTGGAACCTGTCAACAAAAACGCTGGATCCACCCCTGCTACTATCCTTTCAGTGAAAAAGTCTGGAAGCCTCATCATATAGCCTACTTCTTGGTACTGATTGACTGTATACAACATTAAGAACTCCCTCAATGGTGACTTTTATAGATGAGATATTGGGTAGACAAACTCTTCGGATCGTGATCGTGTTAAAGTAGTAAAAAGCACTAATATAGCCTTCATGCTCTTACGGGGAACGTTAACATGTTCATTTATTAATGTGTTAGCTGCTGTCCATTTTGTTGTTTTCATTAATGTTGCATGCTCATAGCTCAAAGATCTTCCTGTATTGTACAGGTCACTAGTCCTCTCTGCTAGATAATGTGACGATGTGACACTAGCGCTAGGTGATATGACAATGAAACGGATATTGTTGTTCATTCTAGAAGGAGCGTACACTCCATGGTCACTGATGATTTTTCTTAGAGGTAGTGTTAGTCTTTTATTGAAGGTGTCAAGCATTAACTTATCGCTCACCTTCTCTGCATCTCCAGTAGTTGCCTTCGGTCATCATTACTTAATAGTTTCCTTAGGTTCTCATTACAAATTCCACTTTCAATCATGTCATCTCGTTGTGTTTTTGATAAGTGTAAGTCTCCGTAGCACTCATACACTCCCTCACCCGAGTTGTCCTAAACAGTTTCACCTGCTAAACGTATCTGAGGGCGCTTTTTCAGTACTTTGCTAAGGTTATTAACAAAGTGATTTTTAGTTCCAGTTACTGATAAGGTGTATAGGAGATTAAATGATCCAGATACTAAACAACGATTGTCTTTTAGCTTCGGAATGTCAACGTAAACTTCTTCACCAGGGCCAGCTGATATTGGGTTGAAGGTTACATGTCTTGTAGGGTCACCCTTTATCTGGGACATAGTTGACCGTCTATAGTTATGAGCTAATTCTCTCTCTGACTTGTTCATATACGATAAGAAATGTTCTATCGTCAATTTTTGTATAGGTCAAGCATGAGCTATAGCTAGCACCCACAAGTTCTGACCTGACCATGACAATGCCTTAGATCCATATTTCAGGATTGTTGATAGAAACGACCCAAAACCTGCTATGATTGGTCCAATGTATGGCCCAAGCTTTTTACTTATATCATTAAGCACCTTATACACATTTTTAGCAAAATCGCTAGTGGCCTGGGCACCACTAGGTATAGCTTTTCTAGTGGCTAGCAGGATAACAGTAATCAATGGGCCTATAGAAATAGCAACTGTGCTAAGACCAAGAAGGTTCTCTTTTGCCCATTCCTTGAAGCGCTCTAGTCCAGTTATGTCTCTTTCTTGCTCTGTCCGAGTTTTGTCGATATGTCTCTGATTAATAGTTTATCACGTGCCTTGCTAAGAGCTAGGATACGTTCCTCCAATTTAATGACCTCCTCAGGGTTGTCTGTTTGATCTCTTTGTTCAACTGTTTCATTTATAGTCTCTTGTAGATGATCGGCTTGTATTTGTAGAGCACCTTGGTCACCTACTCTAGACTTCTATTGATCATGTTACAAAGGTCAAGGACACCATTTAACTCTCTATTTTCACCTTAAGTAAATCCACTGTCTTCTTATAGTCTCTTCTTATCTTACCATTAAGCTTCCTTATCCTCTTCACCTCTAGACGTGTGCTAAAATCCTTCAGATCTCTTAGTCGGCTCTCAATCTCCTCTGTGTTGAGTATAGCTATGCTGAAGCTCTCGTCTGTTAAAATTCTCAACTTGGGAACTAATAGACGGCACCTCCACACTAGCACCGTTCTTGCTTTTTATTGTAACGTTTTTGTCGTCGTCTATGAAGAAGTACTCTTTAATGCGTTTTTTTAGTAGTGTTTCTATGTAGTCCATACGTTTGGAATAATTGTTGTTTTCGTTCTCCAGTCTCTCTATGATATTAGGCTCACTGATTTTATTGAGTGACTTGTTGTTTATGTCAAGCTATTGTTCAAGATTGTCCTACTCATAGCTTAGTGTATGAGGCTCTGCATTATCGTACTCAGGGTACCTATCAAGGTCGTCCATTTCATAGTCCTCAAATTCCGCCATATATTAGAGCGTATGTATGTCACTCTCAGGTATCCATGAGTTATGCTTACTATCATAGACCAACCATTTAACTAGGGCATCTTCTTACCCTTAACTTTTTTCCTCTTGAGTGCCTTCTCGACTTTGTACTCGTCGTTCTTGTTATCAATGGATGACAACTCCTGCTCATAGAATTTTCCAATGATTGGTTCACCATCGAGGTCAACTAATTTCGTATACGTTTGAGACACCGCGAATAACCTTACTCACTTTGAACAGCTCTTAAGTGAAGTTAGCTTCATAACCCTTGGTGAATATCGATTTGTACATAGTTATTCGGACCATATCATCAATCTTAAATTTAGGCAGGGGGATGTCCCCATACATATGACCGTATAAAGTAGTCCAAGCCTCACTCTCATTAATATTGTTGACATCCTTTGGTTTCATCAGTGTTGTACTATGCTTACTGCTATTATAGTTCGTAACTAATTGGGCTAAGACGTCGATCCATTTATTAATTTGTATGTCCCCTTACTATAGAGGTATTTTCACATGGCAGACTTGAGTGTCCTATTAAACCCCTCGACAACGAAAGCCTTTCTGCTCCTATTAGTGGAGAAGTACGTAATACCATGCTTCTCTAACATTGTCTTCACAGCTACATTGTAGAACTCCTTACCATCATGAAATTTCGCTAGTTTTGGGTAGCCACCAAATCTATCCTTGAACTGTCTCAATAGCTCAGTGACCGCCTTTGTCATATTGCGAGCGGCCTTCCTATAGACTGGGACAGAAAATGCCTACCTGCTTAGCAGTTCAATTGCAGTTAGTATCCAGTAGTAGCCCTTATTTTTGTTCTTATAAGACCCCATATCTACAAGGTCCATCTGTATCTGTTCACGAAGAAAGTCAACAGTGACTTGTCAAAATTTATGTCTCCTAACGACTGGCTTGTACCTAATGTATATGTCCTGGGTCTTTAGCCGCTCTCTAATCTGATTCCTACTGACATTTAATCCCTCGTCAATGGCTTTCGGATACAATCTCTCACCTGATTGGTAACTTGGTTTTGAGTCATAGTAGATGTCTCTTAACGATTGCTCAGTCTCAATATCCATGAATTACATGAGTTATAGTTCAAGAAACACTTTGCCCACGTCAATGGGTTTATTGTCTTGGTCTGTTATAGTGAACTTTATAGAGTTAAGCACACCCTTGTTAATAGGGAGTCGACTCTCGATATCGATATAGTGTTGTACTGAGCCAAAGATTGGTTGAGTAGTGGTTATAGGTAGGGTTACAATAACGCCACTTTTATTACCATCATATAGTATTGTACTGTCTATCAACAACGTTACAAGACATTTATCCTGAGTCTTAATAGCCACAAGTGTCACTTTATCGTTGCTATCAAATTCAGTTTTCAGGTCATTGAATGTGTAAAAGCCTTTATTATCTTTTATGTTATGGTATACCCAAAAGACATGCGCTTTTTTTACTAGTAGGGGAGTATAGCTTGTTGTTAAGAATGGTTCCTCTAGCTGGATCTCCTTGTTAGGGCTATCGATAAGTTCTGTTAGTTTCCTCATATAACATAAAGTATGTTATGAAGTCTATTGATGAACAAGCGAAAGAATTATTTTATAATATGTACCCAGATAGTGATCCAAGATACTATTCATATTTCACTTTTGGGAAGAACGTAGACGATGGAAAGCTGTTGTCTATTGACGTGTACGATAGTCATAGATTGAAGTATGGCCAATACGTACTAATTGAAAAAGGGAAGAATGACATGGATCCTAGGTGGAGACACTATCTACACAGTCATAATTTTCTTATGATATGGCGGTCAGGTGGTACTATCCCACAGTTTCCAAAAGATAAGCCACAGAAAAGAGACTATAACCCAATGACTGGTAAGTATATGCCGCAGACATATGATCTATACCCATATCGTAGTGTGTTAGACTATACTATCCATAATTTCAGAGTGTATGTTAGTGGGAAAAACTACTTCATGAGCAAGCTGCCGCCAATACTAGTACCTAGTAGCCAGGATGACTCAAAATGGAGTCAAAACGATGACTACCATAGGGTAATCCTTGGGGTATACTGTGCTAGTTTTTGCTGCGGTGTCTCTATTGAGCATCTTAGGACTAGCCCTGATGTACATCCTATCATAACATCTTCAATGAGGTTTCACTTGTACTTCACTGTTAGAAAGATATTAGCGAGAATCGAGAAAGGTGAAAGCAGGTGGTCAATGTCCCTTGAGTTTGCTGCTAGTGGACTATATGGGAGAGATGATATAGTGCCATGGACATACAAATGCTCAACTAAAAATGGTAAAGAGACTGCTACTAGAGTGCTAAGGGCAGGCTATAAAAATGACTACAAAATGTATGTACCAAGAATGTCAAATGTTTATACCCAGATAGGGCTAAAGTGCATACAACCATCACTTGAAGCATATTGTTACTGTATATCAAGCGCACAACAAGACACATTGGTGAGTAGTAAACAAAGGTGCTAAGGGTCTTCAGACAGAAGATGTGTTTAGGGGACTAGCTGAAGACACCATTCTTCCAAACGAAACAACAGTAACACTCTCAAACATGAGAAAAGCAATACAAGACACAAATGTGACCTTAAACATGGCAATATCACCAGGGCTGATACTAATCTCTAGTAAGTAAATCATATTGGAGACGCCTAAACCTGGGTACTCGAATGTACTGACCTCTGCCAGCAGTGTCATTCGGTGTTAATAGAAGGGTAAACTATACAGGTGTACATAAAGAACCCAAGAAACAGATCAGTACTCATGGGCAATTAACAAATAAAGTTTCACAGAAGGCACCAAAGCACAGCGATGAAGTGGACACTAGCACCTCGACACGCATTGTCTACTTTGTGGTACTTAGCGTCATAACGACTGTTATTGGATTGGGTATTAGACATTTCTTTTAGTATAAGTTTGCTATATGGCTTTGCAAAGCAAGACGAAGAAAAAGATGACGCTAAGGTTATAGTTAGAGAGCAAATAATGCGATTATGTATAAAACCTATTAATTTCACATATTTAAACATAACAACAGGAAGAAGGGGAGGCTAGTTACGTACGATCTGGTTATCCAAAAGAAGTCATTTAGATTAATAGAGAGATGGAGTGCTTTCTCCACATTAGTGCAATGGCTTTCGATAGTGATGACTAAGAGACCATATACAGTGGTTATGATGAATAATAGCTCAGAATTCAAAGTCGACCTTTCATGGTTTTCTTATATAGGACTGAAGCCAATAACAGATCAAGGAATAATAAATATTATTAACGTCAACGAGACTATTAATCTATCTGAAGTGACGGTTGGACAAAATAGAACGCTAGGACGATGACAATTGAAGTAAAAGGTAATAAAGACCTTGGCAATGAATTCAACCTAATAGGTTCTGTTTACTACTTATAACATAGGCAAGTATATGGTACTTTCTATAGCATTGAGTATAAAGAAGAGACCAGTTAAACCTTCAATAACTTGTGTGAGAAGCTTAGTGAAGAGGAAAGGGATGTGCTAATCACTTATTATAGAATCTATCACAAGAAGTGGACGATTGTGTAAAGACTGCACAAAGTCAAGAAGCGTAAATTAGCTGCTCTATCATTGACATCCGACGTTATCACAGTGACGGGAACTATAGTAGGTACTGCTACTCTTAACCCTTTCGTCGTCTCTATTGTTAGCGAAATAGGTGTAGTGATAGGAGCATTACAAAAACTTAGCTTGTTGGATAAACAGTGTGATGCTCTCCAGACCGCTGAAAATACGTATCAAGACCTTCTTATTGATATCCAGGCCATGGTCAGAAATGAAACTAAGTCTGACATCGACTTGATAGAACGCCTCAGACTATCAGATAGTATAGTTGGTAACAACGTAACTGAACCCAATGAAAGCCTCTCTACGTGGTACGATCGTCATTATGAAATATAGATGACCTACGTAGATAATCATAGATGATCTATATTGATGATCATAGGTGATGTATATAGATGGGTTGTAGATAAAACATAGATGAATCATAAGTACCTATATAAAGGGTTCATTGTTGGTATCATAGATGAAATATAGATGATTATATATGAGCCGAGAAGCAGAACCAAGTCAGATAACATTCAAAAAGCTTAAGGGTCCAAAAATAGTAGCTGCATGTTATCGCCCAGCAGAGCTTAGTCGTCAGGCAAGAGAACGTAAAAAAGTAGAGAGGGACCAACCCAATGAACCAAGTAGCGGTTGTACATATGGAGCTCCTATAATAGCGCTATTGGGATTAGCCGGCACCGCAGTGACTATATACTATATGCGCAAGGATGATGCAAGACAAGTAGCTGATAGAGCGCCTGACCAACTGCAATCTAAAACAGTCGAGACAAAGAAGGAACCAAAGGCACAGTTAGACACACTTGACTAATTTTTTTATATAGTACTATAGTATGAGTAGACTCATTGACTGGCTTTACTAACTGAGTAAAGTCACTTAAAAATAATTATGCTTACCTATAGTATATAGTAAATGGAACTTACTAGATACTTTAATAATTCTTCACTTAATTGAAGTTTAAAGACTATAGTAGACGCTCAGTACTGTGGTTCAGAGCCCGTGACTTGTGCAGGTCATTGGGTTATAAGGATTCAAGGGAGTGTATAAGCTACCAAGTCTATAGTGAGGGTCGCATTAGGTATGTCGACATCTCAAAGGGCGTAGCAAATCAATACCCCTGTGAGAATGAGCAGCCGCATGCGACTTTCATTAACGAGGCCGGTCTATATTCCCTAATATTAAGATCCAAGGTACCTTCAGCTCGTCAGTTCAAACAATGGGTCACCTCTGAAGTGCTACCTTCTGTAAGGAAGCATGGAGAGTATAGACTGTCTAAACACCCTAGGAGCAGATGCCTACAAATAGTCAGTTAATATCCTTGCCGTACTCTTGCTGTTGACTTCTGTTTACAATATTAAATCAAATGTATTGCCGACGCTCGCTCTATTCACTGCTTTCTGCTTCCTTTCGTTCTTGTTTTAATACTTAGTGTGTTTATACCACCATTTTATGTTGACTTACTGACTTTATAATGATAATATTTTTCGCAATTTTCCAATGAAACGGTTTCTTCTTCCTTGTTACCTTGTCCTTGGTGTGTTGTCCCGCTGTCTTTCGACGTTCCGTTTGGCTTTGTACGTTGTTTTTGTTTTCTTGTATTAAATTCTTCTCGCTAGGAACACCTTGAATCTTTTTCACCCATAGTGCTTGAACTTTTACATGGTCCTTGTTTTGCTGTACATTTCGTTTTTACGAAGGTTAAATTTAAACGTTTTGTAAATCTTTTAGTATAAGAATTCCACACTTTTTTACTAACTAAACACTAAACAGTCGTTAGTGACAGTTTTTAAAATTTTCAATTAACCAATCATATTTGACCACTAACATGGAGCTGCGGCCAGAAAAAAAGGCGCGAATACGAAGGTGAAATATATATATATATAGAGAGAGAGAGAGAGAAACAGAGAAACTCAAAATAAAATTCTTTCGCCAAAGTCTGTTACGTCATTTGCATCTAAAGAAACAACGTCAAGATTAGTAACTATCGCCAAGGCTTCGCTTGGGGCTCGGGAATAATCTCATGTTTGCTCGTTAGTTTACACTTACATGAGTGCTCGTTAGTTTACTCCTCCATGTGTTTTATAAGTTGCAGTTGCTCTGGCCATTCTGATAAGTACAGTTACGAAACTGTGAAAAAACAGTGGTTTATGAAACATTGTTCGAAAATTAAAGTAGAGTGGACCGACCTTTTACACAGCGATTATATTTTGTATTTAAATGAAGATTTTGCCTTGTGGTGAGTGTAATGACTTGTCTAAATCGTTTGTTGCTAGGCTAGCAAACATTGCTGTTTATTTATCGGTTTTAAACCCAACTGTGACTTAATATTAAACGTTTTTGAATCACAAAAGTATTTAAGTTTGTTTGCTTTCTTGTCTCTTCTTAGTTCGGGAAATTCCCGTGCTTCTATCGAGTTATAAAAACACGCTTGTCAGCCAATCAAGGCGCGTGCTTCGAATAAGTTATTTTATAAATATATATATTCAAATATGTCTTATTTATAAATTCAAATGTCTTAAATATAACTAAATGGGGGGCCATGCAAAAGGATTGCAAGCGCTTTTTCTGTTTGGCAATCATTGAATTAAGTCTGGGCAATCATTGAATAAAGTCTGCCGAGAAAGGTTTTCTTTGTACTCTAAACGACGTTGGACTTTAAAAAACTCAGCAGTCACAGTGTACCGGGTAACGTTCGATCGCTTTTATGGTAGGTTTTGCTTGACTGAAGCGGGAAAAGGGAGATTTTTGTGAGTTTCAGTAGTCAGTACGTGCTTGTACTTGTAGACAACAATTTCAGAGCCAGGTCGGTAATTGTTGTCTCACCTTTGCGATATGCGCTCAAAAGTGCCTTGCACTGTCTGTGGAAAGACCTCTTCTTTGTCTGGATTTGTTTTTCAAAGCTCTGTTAACAAATGTGCCAGTAACTTGTGTTATCATTGTCAAAAACGTTTTGATAAAGTGACTGCTGCTCCCGAGACGTCGTCAAATTTGGCTGTGGAAAGCAATGGAACGCCATAGCCTACATCGGTTATCAATGTACGAGGTATGTTTTCAAATGTTTACTTGAACTTAAAACCTAACTTGTCGTTTCTGTGTGGAATTTGATGTATACAGATTCTGTATTTTCATCAACCAACTGCATATATTTTCAGCTGGCAGTGAAGACCTTCCCTCATATGTTGCTGTAACAAGTCAGTTAATCAATGTAATCTTACATTGTGTATTCACTTTTGATTTATGCTTTAATGGAAATTGTGACTCATTTGTTGTGTATTTTGAGATAGAAGCTCACGAAATACACATAATGGAACAGTTAAGGTTTCTCATACTTATTTTCATCGTTAATAAGTCACGATAAAATTCTTAATGAATATTATGAACTATAAATTATGGAATGCATACAGCAGGCAGAGGTAAAAAGTTGAAAAACAAGAGAGGTTGGGTACTGCATGTCAGGTCAAATAATCTCTAGTAATGGTTGTTCGACAATTCAGTTTGAGCTTATGGTTATTTCGGAAGAATATCATTGTGTGAATGGGATACAGTACCAGGGCTCCTGTTGCCATGCCCGGTAACATTGGCATAAACCAGTAAAGGACCAGCTTGTATCGACAAAATCATCTTTTACCCAAAATTTTTCTTCATGAATTATCATTATAAATTATTACAGTATTGCTAATACAATTTCCTTTGTCTTGCAGGTGCTCAGGTAGTTGAAAAGGTTGTTCAACTGCAAAATGCATACTACACACATTTTAAGTCCACACGAAAACTGCCGACATATGATCTAAACAGTTTTCATCAATTTTGCAGGGGCACCTAATATATTTAAACTGTTATTGTCATCATGACCAGTCCCAGACACACAAAACAAAGGAAAGAATTAAATAAGAAGCGCTGTGTAGTCATGTAGCTTTGTTTTGGGTTGTCACAAAAGTGTGATTTCTTCCAGGTTGACAATGGCATTTTTCTTAAGTTCTCCCATTGCACAAATGATGGCATAGACACACAGAGAACAATAGGCAGAGTAGGTTTCAGCAGATCTGTAGATCGGGCCATGACACATTATGCAGCAGCCAATAAGTTAGCGGTCGACCAGGCAATTACAATGGCAACTGAAAACAAACAATTAATTTTATTAATAATTGATGATTACACAAACCGCAGACCAACCAGCACACAAACCGCAGACCAACCAGCTTCCAAACTAGCAATGCAAATGCTATGTGTACCATTGTTGTTAAGATATTTCTAAATATTGAAGCCATTCCTGTGAAAAAACTCGACGTAGTCCATCCTAAAGATGGGATAAATGTTAAAAAACTTGTAGATTTAATTTGTTCAAATCAGAATATGATTAATCTTGCAAACACATTTGCTACATGCATGCCCAAGCTAACAGCTGAATTTTTTGATCCACTTATGGAACGAGAACGACTTGAAGCACACCATTAACGTGCATCAGCCGATGTACGCCATTTACGGAAGTTTGCTAATGTGCATCTAATCGACTTTTTGAAGCTCCCTTTAAAGAGCAAGCAAGATTATCAAACAGCAATAGATATAGTTTGTAGTTCCAAACTGAAAGAATAGCCATCACTTGGAACACTACACTGGCAAAACACGTTGGTTTTACACTCTCTTGTGTGGAAAATTTCACAACAGGACTCTGTCCAAAACGCTTCGCCTGATATAGCTTCGATCGCTTCAAACGTATTCGATCAGTTTAAACTATACTTAGATCAAAAGATTGAGAAGTTATCGGCTGGCTTAAACGTAGCGTCTCAATCACAAACTCAAAAGCTAGAGCGACAAGCTGAAGGTCGAAGTCTCACGTTCCCCGGCAACAGGGACCAATTTTTGTTCAACAACGAAGCTCAAGATCTCCTTTCTAGCACTGCTGGATCGTTGCAGAAACAAGACACCGCTTCGGCTTTAAAATCTATCGAACAAGCCGATACGCTCTTACGACAGCGACAAAAGAAAATTAAATTGGCCGACAAAAGCGAGGCGGGTTGGCTAGCAGTAAAAGAATACGAAGCAGACGACCTCGCAAGTGATTCTGACGACGAAAAAAGAATCAG
>JAOBAZ010141102.1:4870-18690 GCA_026546875.1 Pteroeides caledonicum | reverse complement strand
GCGGTCATCAACAACGTCTAGCCAGCTTTGAAGTGAAATATCTCGAAAACGAAGAAAGATACAATAAATATGTAAAGCAAGTTATTAAATAGTTTTAAGAGTTCTTTCATTTGGGACGATAAAAAAATATATTGCCATATGCCTTTAATGCCCTATATGTATTTATACTCTAAATGTAAATGACTTTCAGTTTAATAGTTATTTTAATTTGTAAAAAAAAGTGACCCATAGGAATCCACTAATTAGCTTGTGTGCCCCTGTAGGAACCTGATTTCATTCATAGAGAAGGTTCGGGTCATATATGGAACATTGTTGTTGCGAAAAACAATTTACTTTCAGGGAAACAAAATTGTTAACCAAAAGTCAGAAGCAAAGTTTGTTTTAAAGTGTTTCCTTGCTTGGCCACAGCTACCATTAATCTTTTAATAAGTGCCCAGGTTAAATAAATAAATAAATTTCTGAGGTCTTGGGATTAGAGGGTTAGATATGAGGATTAGAAGAGGGGCGCTTATTAGAGAGGTGCGCTTATTTAATTTGCTAAACCAAACACTCAGATTCTCTTCCCGTATTTCGTAAACTTTATTATCAACTTGTAACGCAATATTGGTAATAACACAAATGTAACAACACAATGGCTTAAGTTTTAAAGATGTACGTGTCTCATACAAAAGATAAGCGAAGAGCTACAGAAGATTGCACAAAGCTATCCATACTTCAAGTTTGAAATACAGCAGAACCTTCTTTCAAAGCCCATGCTTGTTAAGCAAACCACAAACTAGTAGAGTAAAGCTTGTCACGTATTAAAATGTTATTGAGAACAAGCATGTTGTTCCATGGTTAAGAGGGGAAGGGGTGGTCATTAGGGGGGCGTTTATTAGAGAAGTGCCTAGTACAAAATGGCTCCAAAGGGGGGTGCTTAATAGAGAGGAGGCACTTATTTGAGAGGGGACGCTTAATAGAAGATTTACGGTATATAGAGTGTGTTGATCACAAAATATCCTTACCAGTAAAGCAGGATAATGAAGAACCTGTGGTAATGGATATTGTGTAAGCTGGTAGATAGGAGCTGGTGTACAAGATGCCACAAATGTTTTACTGTCATCATTATACTATAAAAACATATAAATTATGAGAACAACTTTTAGTTTACCTTGTGTAAATTATATAATAAAGCTTACCATAGTTTGGCAACAAGAAATTACACTGTACTTCAGTTCAGGCTGTTGCTTTGTTCTACTCCCCACACAGTGAGCTACAGTTTTTGTCCTATGTTACTGGTAATTTGCACACTATAATTCCACAATCTCTGTTTAATGGATTCAACTGTACCACAACATGTACACCTGTTTCTATGACTGCTATATGAGCCCTGTGAATGCTATATGACAGTGTAAATGCTATATGAACCAACTGCAATTTTTCTGTAAAGGGGGTACCAGTACTTTATTAGATCTGATCACAATTCTCATTTTGGGATACTGGTAATACAATATTGCTATATTACACAAACTGGTTTTCATACTGTAGTAATTATAATTTGAAATCTTAGCAACTGTAGTACCCTGTTAACTTTCTGAGTTTTGGGGCACAAAACATTTATTTTTATCTTAGTTTTCTAACCTCCATTGGACAGGTGAAATACTCAAACTGACACATGAAGTATACAGCCTGGAAAAAAGGAAAGGTATGAAAAAATGAAGTAAATAAATACCGTATACTGGTATATAAAGAAATTAAAGAAAGCCATGTTATACTTCAAAAAATAACAAAGTTAAGCATGGATGTACATACAATAAATCCATATATTATTGTCATGACTCCTCCACCAATAAAACCTTCCCATGTTTTCTTGGGTGACAGCTACACACAAGGAAATTTAAAAATATTATTAAGCTTGCTGTTGAGGTACAGTAGGTCTCTACAAGTATTAGGTAGACTTAACTCAGGTAAATTATGCATAATTTAATGATAATTTTAGGTTTGGTAAAATACAGTTTTTATACCTTTATTAATGGGGTTTTACCAAAAAAGAATCCTGGAAACAAAAAATAATAGTTTTAAATCAAGGGTTAGCATACAGGGTTTGCACATATCAAAATTGTAAGTGTAAAATCTAGCAAACTAGCCATGCTAAACAATTTAAAATACAGGTATTCCTAAAGAGGCTCAAGTGCTTCTTTCAAAATTTTCAGCCTTTGAGATTCCTGAAACTTTAGGGCTTTTTAGTTTAATTAAGGCCTGAATCAAATTCCCGGTGAAATGCTTACAACAGTCTCTACTTTAAGCTGTATATATACTACAATTTGTAACCGAAAATACAGTAACAAGCTTGTACAGTAACATACTCACCAAATATATATGCCCATATATCATTACAAACAACCATAGATATAGGTAAGAAAAACCTTTTTAAATAAAAAAGTATACACAAGTTTAAGATCATTCAGCCATATGATTTTTTGACTGTTTAATAAATAGCAAAGTTCACTTTACCACATCATTCCTTCAAAAAGTGCTTGGATAATGAGATGAGATTGTGTGACAATGAGAAGAAGAGTGATATGTGTCCAACCAAACTAAAAATTAATATATATTTTCAATGGAATTAATGTACTAAAAAAAATTAGGTAACTGGCAAAAACAACCTACCAAAGTGAACTGCTTTTTATAAAAATCTTTTTTAAGACTTAAGACAAACATCATAATTCCTAAATAAAAATGTTCAGTTATTTTGAAAAGTTCCCTGTAAATATGTTATATATTCTCAGGCCTATATAGATGGTTTCTGACCAAATAACTACCTGAAGTCCTCTGCTGGATTTATAACTTTGTCTGGTGCCACAGCAAAGTGGAATAATAAAATGTGTCTCTTAATAATATCAAGATAAGGGGCTCAGATTCAATAGAAAAAACAACGTGGTTGAGCCCAGCTTGGTTAGTTCTTATGCAGCAACTTAAATCACTTGAAAAAACGAATCATATCTACCCTTAAACCTCCCTGATAATACATCAACCTATCTATCCTAACTCACTCCAGTTGGAAAAATAGACTTGGAAACATAAAAAAAATTGTTGTTTTTTCCGAACCTGGTCTCTATTTGCAAAAGGTACAAGGTGCAATAGACATTAAATCACCACAAATACCTCTTGGCCACTGCACTGGGTGGCTGATGGCAGTACCAGTAATAATCAGATACTGGTAATTTCTTATGATAATGAATATCACTGAATAATTTTTGACCTATGGTATGTCTACCATATGATAAGCACTTTGAATGAATGAATGCACTAATCATTCTGCTCACCTATAAGATACAATCCATATGATATCAGGCGGTGATAGTGAATGAGATATTGGAGAATGTAATGCTGAAAAAAAAGTTGGGATATGCAAAAATCACATCTCCTTGTGCAAAATACCATACCAGTATGTTTTCTAAATACAATATAATACAGTACAATACAATATAACATAATACAATACAATACAATACAATACAATACAATACAATACAATACAATACAATACAGAAGTCAATATACAGTGCATAACCAAACCTCTTGAGTGAGAAGACCTTGGAAGTATTCGGAAATACTCTCACCATAAAAGAAATAATTTGAACAAAGAAGAAAATACCTAAATATAAAAGAGTTGAAATTGAACAACTTGTTCTACATGTACTGTTAGTATTTTCCCATGTGTCATATAGTTGTAATACCGGTATATACTTTACTTACCCTATGCAGATATGCCTGGAATAGACTCAAAAGTCAAATACATATTATATAGATATAAATTATTTAAATGTTCCAGGTACAAGCTGAAATCCATGATACAAAAAAGGAGTACAAGATTTATACCTCTGCATCAAATAATTATGGACAAATACCTGTTTGTTTTTGTACATCTAGTTCTACTGGACTACAATATATTACTGTACCTGTTCACAAAGTGTTACAGTACAGTATATACTTACCAACTCAGGGTACGAAACCATGGTAAACTTAGACTTTGATATTTTTTGTGACCAATAGAAATTATTTCATGAAAACATTTGATTTGTATGCATTGGATC
Source organism: Pteroeides caledonicum (assembly GCA_026546875.1). NCBI lineage: Eukaryota > Metazoa > Cnidaria > Anthozoa > Scleralcyonacea > Pennatulidae > Pteroeides > Pteroeides caledonicum. Next base: position 14,614 of record JAOBAZ010141102.1, on the reverse strand, counting down.
TAAGGTTGGAAATTTAAATTACAGTATTATTATTATAGCCTTCGTTTAAAGAAACTTATACATTTGACCAATGCAGCTAATAGAGAAATCTGCACCCCTATCAAATAAACATTGATCCATTGCAGGAATAAAATGTGCTAATTATGCTGAATCTGAAAAAAGAGCCTAATATATGTAATTTATCATCACAACACCCAGGATTCCCCCCTTGTTAAGCTGAAGTGAACAGTGTGCCAATTTAAATAGTGAAGGAATACATAGTCCAACTATTTCACTTATTTTATAAATTTATCTGCTGGCATCAGCCAGAGTAAAATATATTAAAGTGGCTGTTTGTGGGTGGCACTGAGGCACATGGGTTAATAGTCTGGGGTTTCCTGTGGCCCGTGAAAAAAATATCTTTACCCAGAGTAAAATTAAAAGGCCATGCGCAGCCAGCACCATGGCACATGCAGGGTTAAACTAGCGACATATGACTTAATGACATTACAAAGAAATAATTTCAATGTGCATGTTGTCTGCCTAAAAAAATGCAAAAAAAAAATTACCAGCACAATAAGAGCCAGAGGTCCAAGGTAAAAAATAACAAAAAATGAAAGAATCATGAACCATGTAAAGATTGACCTGATCCACCAATTCCTCCATCTAAACAAAAAGTATTGGAAGTCATGGATTCATATGGGACCGGACATAGCAGGTATATTAAATCTACCTATTTTAATTGATACCTTTTAATACCCTAAAATCCAATAACCAAATTTGTGGTTAGTTGACAGGGTTTATTGTTGACAACATTAATAAAAACATCGTGAATTCAGTTACGTTAATGCACTTACTTTGGGTTAAGGTTAGCCAGGAATTCCTCTTGTTTAACTTCCGTTTCCTGTAAATAACAAAATAGTTTTATTCTTAGAATTTTACTTAACTTATAAATGTACAAGATTCTCCATTTAAAGGCAACTAAAAATTAAATTTAAGCCTAAAAATTAATTTTACTACAGATTTAGATGTATATAGGGCCAATTAGGCCTAGCTAATACATTTTTTTAGCTTTTCATGTGCTGATGAATCTCATGCAAGAAAGAAAATGAATCTAATGCAAGGAAACAAAGAACTTTGCAGAGTAATTCATAAAAAAGTTTGATGTTTAAACTAGGTCTTATTTGTTGACCTTAGATGGCCTAGGATAGCTTTTCTCTGAAAAACACTTAGCCCATGTGATATAAAACTAGCTTTCTGATAGGACAACTCAGTATGAAACTAATGAGAGAATGTAAACAAGCATAGGCACATACTTATAGGAAAACTAAATACTGGTCAAAAGCTTTATAATGTATCTTAAACCAACTGTCTGTACAGAATATGCATGTACATATTAAGTACAAAATAGATAAGCACTTAAACATATAAAAAGTTTTGCAATTCTTATGACAATTTAACTATTTTACTATTTACTTAGATCTTTGGACATTTACAAATGAAGCCAAGAACGTAATTACTAACAAGCAATTATTTTTATTTTTCTAAAGACGCTCTTTGAAATAAAATGCCAAAAGAGTCCACCAGAAATCACTGTTTTATATAATTTACTGTCTTCTTGACCTAATAGGAATTTGATAATCCAGCCAAGATACAAATGCGTGCTTTAAATGGCTTCAATTCGCCTTCGCGGAAAAATGGTCGTTAATTGTAGCGTGACCAACTTACAAAAGATCGAAACGACAACACACACATAAAACATAAAATTATTGTTGTTAAGCAAATATAAACGCAAGGAGATTGAAAATCAGCAAAAAAACTACATTATGTATATGAACATGCAACCCAGTTAAAAGCAGGTGTTATTTTGATCAACAAAAACCATCCAAATATAATGATAACACTAAACTACAGTCTTAGTACAGAAGTACAGTTCAGTACAGACACTCAAATATCTTTTAAAAGCTTTGATCGTTGGTGTTACAAGTTGTTAACGTCTATCCAACACTTTAATTTGTGTATTAGCAATAGATTATTATGATAGACTAACTGTCATACCTGAGGTTTCGCCTCGCTCGTTATTGTCAAACTTTCTTCGGTGTTCGAGTCCACGATTTCACCAGTTTGTCCAGAAGGTGTTTCTTTGCCTCGGCGACGAGCTGTTTGACCTGTTTCAGAGGACATGAAGTCTTTACTGAAAAGATTAGATATTTTGGCGAACAGCAGATGGTAGTGAGAAATCACAAAAACAGACAGTGCGGTATCAAACTGATAAACACTTGCAATATTATTGTGATATTATTGTACCGCATAGGGATATAATATCACGCGCGCTTAATGATCATATGGCCTCGCCTTATCTGGGATGGACCTGGGAAGGACACGAATATACCCTCGAGAGTTCACGAACTTTCATTTTCCTGGGGGAGAAAGAAATTCTAAAAAAAACACTTTCCCTGAATATTGTGTCTTTCTAACAAAAAATAACTATCAGATATCGTTTGTACTATAGTTTGCCGTCTTTTTATGATATTTTTTATGCATTCAATACATTTTTTGGTTTCATATCTTTTCATAGGTTTGTAGCTCAGAAATGTTACCCCACCCGGTATTCTGTGGTAAAAATACACGCAGTTGACTAGGCCATTCTAAGATGGCGGGTGTTTTGGTCACGAGAACCAAAATACCTTTAACAATTGTTTCTCGATAAATACTGGTTAAGCTAATACTTATATTTGGCTACAGAACACAGATATAATATTCTGAACAATGACAGACAAGTCAAACACCGATGTCAAATGTACTCCAAAGAAAACAGGTAAACAACACAATAAATGAATAATACAATTGAATTTGAAGGTAATTATTGCTTGAATTTGAACATAAATTTTATGAATGACGTAAAGCGCAATTAACGTTTTAACGTCCAATTTTGTATGTGTCATGATAGCAAACCACTTTGTATTCAACCAATATACGTCATTATTATTAATTATTGTTATACTATTATTGTTATTATTATTATTCTTATTCTTCTTCTTATTATTATTTATATTTATATTTTTATTAATATGGTTATCTACATGAATAAGTTATATAGTATGCAAGATACATTTTAATTATCCTTTCATTTCATTTCATAATTAACCATTATTTGTACATATATCCCATTTTTTTATCAAATCACAATCATGTACAGTATGTACCATATAATTGTGTTCATTTTTAATCACACAGGGTCAACCAGTAAAAGGGGAAGCTTATCAAGGTAATTATGATAAACCATTTTATTATCATTACTCACAAGGAGTGATTATAGAATACTTGTCCACATTTTAGCTCTCATTTATACATATGAATGCAACAACCACTTCAAAATAGTTTAGATATAAAGTTTAAGAATGAAACCATAAGAATATGTTAGTTTGGTCGAAATTCAAATGGGGTTTTAAAGAACGAGGCAATCATATTAGGCCAAATTTGAGTAAATTGACTATGTTTACAAGGGATTATTAGGGGTAAGGTGTGAAAATGGATGGCTATTCTATAATCTAGCTACTCACAATTCTTCAAACTAATTTTGATGTTTTTTGTGTTTTACAGTGGGCGTCTGCAATCTATCAGAACACCAAGAGATTTAACACTTCGTGGAACATCAAAGGTATTAGATATATCACTTACTGTTAGATATTGTGATGGTGCCATTGTCAAACTTAGAACTAATAGAAAATTGGATTAAGTGTTTTCTCAAAATTATAAACTGGAATTAAGGTGTCGTACTGGTAAGCATTGCAAAAATATCATCACACCTGCCATAAAAAGTCAATCATTAATATGTGTAGTAAGTTGTAACTATAATTTTAAAAGTTTTTTAAGTAAAACAATGTGACATCTCTCGTAAAAAGGGTGTTTTGATAATTTTTTCAATAATGGTATAGAAAGACAGTTAAGATTATAGGGAGGGACATGACCAGGAAAATGAGAAAGGGTATTTCCTTCATGACATTGTGTATAAGATTTAGTTATTTTTTCTTGTGCATAGAGAACATATTCACCAACGATACCAGTTAGGAGAATTAAAGAAGAGTAAGTAAATGTCTTTTTGAGTAGTTTATTTTAGTCAGTGAGCTTGAAACATACTTTATACAACTGGAAGGTGATCTTTGGATTGACAAGTGATGTCAATTTTTATAAATGTAGCACGTCATTTCCAGTCTCTTTGCTCATTTTTTTGGACAGCTTTGGACAGTGCACGAGACTGAGCAAAGGGACTCAGAATGACAATTATAAAAATTGGCTTCAATTTTAAAGGCTGATGAAAGATCTCCAAAGATCTCTCAATCGAGCTCACTGATCCTAGTATACACAATGTTCATTATAACTGTCTCTTTTTCTAGACCAAAAGATGTTACTGTCAAGGTAATTAATCAATTACACCAGGCCATTTTGTACACAGTAAAAAGATCAATAAAAATTTAGTACTTTTTATAGTGCATACTGGTACAGTACAATGTCAACTTGAAAATAAAAATACAAATCTTTTAGAAAGATACCAAAGCCAAATATTGTAAACTCACCGTTTATACTGTAACCCATTGATGGTGAAAGGTTTTTCCTGTTTTCTTGTTTTAAAATGATCTCGTGTTATACAGAGTAAAATCTGCTACGTGGTTGATTGTAGACAGTGTAGCCATATTAAAGAGAGTAAGGCCTAGTTCAGATGTTGAACTTTTCATGAGCCAAATCTGATGTTAATGAGGAAACTTCTTTGTTTTAGTTCATTAATTGTATTAAACCTGGTTCTCATATATTGCAAATCATCAGCAATCTTCAACAATGTATTATTCTTCTCATTTTTCAAAATCATTGCCAAAAATACATTGCCATCAAAATCATTGAAGAGTTCAATGATTTTGAACAATTGGAAAAACAATACATCGCCAGTGATCGCCGATTTGCGATATGTGAGAACCAGGCCTTAGATTCAGCGCATGAAAAGTTTGCCATCTGAACTAGGCCTAATAAACTCATTAATGTCAGGAAATTTCCCCTTGACAAGTAAAATTGTCTGGTATTTGACAGATAAGTCATAGGTGGGAAAAGTCTTTAAACACTAACAAAAAAGTCATACAATATTCATTGTTTATTTTATAATAGTTGGAACCAAAAAAAGAGGGAGGTCAAACAAGGACAAGGGGTAGAGGGAGAGGTCGAGGGCGTGGTCGAGGAACACCTGATATCGTCCGCTCATCATCAATCTTCTCTGAGGGTTTTGGTGCTAAACTTATTACAGGTACAGGTCATTTTTTACATTTACCAGTATGGACATATTTCAAAAATTAGCAATGATATATACCTGTATAAGATTTATATAGCCATTGTAATGGTATACATCTAAGATTCATTTCAGTATGATGTACGTTTGGTGTGATCTTTAATATTTCTCTTTAAACATCTATTTCTCCTTAATAATATAGTAGATGTAAGGGCCCTCAAATTTAGTCACGACCCTAATTACATGATGAACTTTGATTGAAATAAAGTTGTATGATATGATTTAGGTGACCTTTAGGTGACCAGTTACGGTATGGTGTACATCTAAGATTCGTTTCTTTTGCTTTGTCTGTTACACACTGAGTAGTAGCATTCACCATATGAAACAAAGAAAACAAAATAAAACATGCTGTTAGCACTTATAAAAGGATTAACCACAAATTTTGACGATTTTTTTTTACTTCAGGATCTACTCCTAGAGCACCAAGTTATGGTGGTGGAGAGGGAGGTGGGGGAGGAGCAGGTGGTGGTAGTGGTGGATTTTCTGGGGAATCCTTGAAGTTAGTATCTAGTAAATCCTTGCTACTGTCTGGCATTAGCTACAGTCATGATGATGATGATGTTATTTGCTTACCCACGCTTACACCGTCAGCAGAAGCTGATTTTCACGGTGGGCGTGCTCAAAAACTGCAAAAACTATATACAATAACAAAATTACAGGACTTTGTGAATATTAACAGTACAGAAATTTAGTAGTAATAGTTATTTACAAAGAGATAAACTCATCTAGGTGGCATAGGTAGCAATTTTTCCCTTAAATTTTTTGATAGTGTTGGGGGTTCCCTGAGTTCTTTTGGAAGAGAGTTCCAGATTCTAGCTCCGCCATACAGGAAACTTTTTTTCATATTATTTGTGCGTGATTGTGGCAGACAAAGTGCTGTTGACACCTCACGGAGATTACAATCAAATATTTCATTTTTAAATGTGAATAAGTTTTTTAGGCATTTTGGTTCTATGCCATTTAAGATTGTATACATTGTTTTTGCTTTAATTTGATCTCTTTGTTTTTTTAAAATTTGAATATAGTTTTCAACCCCTTTCATACTGTCACAGTGCACCCAAAAATATCTTCCAGTCTGTTTTTCTTTATTAGAAATAGAAAATACAGGGGCATACAGGGGAGTAAACCCCAGAATATTTTTGCACCCCCTGAATAATTAGAAATTGACATGCATATCAATTATTATCACATATTACTATTTTTTACAGATCATCTAAAGGTTTTGATGCTGCCAATCCTGATAAAATTTTAAAAATGCTTCATGAGGATGTAAGATCTATTTAACAAAGCTTTTTAATTCGGTTTTGTTGATTATTTGCCACATACACACTGTTCTCACTTTTTAAGGGAATTACCTTAAATTATGTTTCTATGGGGGGTGGCATTAGTTATAATGAGGAAATTATGCATTCTTTTTAAAAGTTCATTGTGGTCATATTTCTTAACACCCCTCCCCATGTAGGAACTAACGTATGGAAATTAATTGTGAGAGCGCTGCACATACCTATACTGAAATCCATTGTGTATACCATAAGTTATATTTGCTGATACATGTAACTGTTTTCCTAAAACTTTTGTTTCTCTGATTGTTTTGTTTTAACCCACTGAAAACAGGATGTTTTCCCCTGGCCATATAAAATCATCTGTGTTGGCCCGAGTAAAATATTTTAAAGATCTTCTGAAACGTAAAATTTTCTTCATATTCATAAAATGTACACTGAGATAAATCTGTCTGCCGAATTACGAAGCTTATACTGTAAGGACTTTGAGAGATATGCTTGATTAAGTTTATGCTTTTAATACAGAGCTTCAATTTGACTTCCACTACCGCTACCTCCCAAAGTTTCATTTCTTATCTGATTGGTTAATCGCATGAAATAAACCCATATGATTGGTTAATGGTGCCTAAATGGTAGCGGTTGTGGTAGTTAACGCTGGCGGATTTAGACGTAGGTCAGAATACATTACGCGGCTTGCCGGTGGAAATTTAAAATTCAAAATACGTTGAGAACAATCCTATTGGTTAAACAGTTTTAAAGAATATAAATTCTACCAATGGGATCGTTGTTCAGGTCTTTTGAATTTCTAATGCAAGCTGGCTAATTTATTCTGACCTGCTTCTAAATCCGCCAGTGGTTAAATTTGAATCTCTGTATTAATGGTATTAATGAATGGAAATCGGAAATAACTGTGAATTATTCGTCGTGATGTCATTTGTACAATTAATGTGTAACTGTAGCTAGAGAAGTTGCTACATCATTTACAATGTTTTACTCAACTCGTTCGGATGAATTCTCATAGGAAGTTCAAGCAAAAGAAATTTAAACAACATAAATCTATAGAAATTTTGTCATAAAAACCTCGGAATGTTACGAATGACGTCACATCATTCTCGGAATGCTACCAGCGACGTCACACCATTCTCGGAATTTTACCAATGACATCACATTCTGATTCTCAGAATATTACCGATGACGTCACACCATTCTTGGAATGTTACCCGTGACGTCACACCATTCTCGGAATGTTTCCACATGACACTCGGATATCGCTCTTCAGACTACAAGTTGGGACGCTCAAATTTAGTCACCACACTTACTACACGATAAACTTTCGTCTGAAATAAATTTGTATGATGTACGTTTCGTGTGATCTTTAATATTTCTCTTTAAACATCTATTTCTCCTTAAATATTGTAGATGTTATAGCGCTCAAATTTAGTCGCGACCCTAATAACACGATGAACTTTGATTGAAATAAAGTTGTATAATACGATTCATGTGACCTTTAGGTGACCAGTTACAGCCAGCGTGACTGCTGCAATGGAAAGTTGATTGGTCATTAATCCTTTCTCGACCATAGCTTTACCTTAAGCCTGGTTTACATAAAACCGTTAAGCTCTCACAGACTGTCGCCGATCGTTCACAGACAGCCTACGTTTATGTTCACATAAAACGCTCGGGGCCGAAAGTCTGCGACAGTTTAATTTTATGTGAACCGAACAACATGACAGCTTGATTTTATGTTAACAAAGCTTTAAGCAAGTAAGGTCTCTGGCGTTAGCCTACGTAAAATAATAAAAGTCAACTGCCTTACCTTTTTGGACCGTAGCTTTACCTTAGGCAAGCAAGATCCTCTGGCGTTAGCCTACATAAAATATTAAAAGTCGATTGCGGTCCAGAAAGAGTTGACTTTACGAAAAGTTAACTAATTGTGTTTGACATCAATCATGAGGGCATATCAATCATGATGGTATCTCCATATCTTTAATAAGTTTTAGTTTAAGGGAAGCTAGAAAGTTATTATGTTCAGTATCAATTTTCATTTATTTATGTGTTTCTCGTGAACCCTCGTTTAGGGTGAGATGGATATAGATGAAGATGGATTAGAGACAGGATTACTTCCAATACAACTACCACTTGCTTTTCATGACAGAATAAAAGAGGAGGAAGTCGAAATAGATTCCTCATCCGTAAAATGTAAGAGGAAATAATTTAGTAAAACTGGTAGAGCTATTCAGAAGAAATATACGTAGTTAGTTTATGTAGTTGGAAATGAGTGTTCTTTTTTTAAATTGTGTTTTTTAAATAAAAACAGCAGCAATGGACATTGATGAAAAGAAACCTTTTGTGAAACCTTCCACAATGCCCATAAAAAAGAAACATTTGGAAGAAGAGATGACGTGTGAGCGACTTTTCACGGAAAACAAAATGGTAATAGAAATGTAACCTTTTTGTGCCAGACTATTTTTTTTTGTCCAACACTAGATTATTTTATTTTGTCTACCGTCTGACGATTTTAGTTAGTCAAACAGCAGACTATTTTACTTTGTCTAACACCAGACTATTTTACTTTGTCTAACACCAGACAATTTCACTTTGTCTAACACCAGACTATTTTACTTTGTCAAACACCAGACTATTTTAATTTGTTTAACACCAGATGATTTTACTTTGTTTACTATACATTCCCTTCAAAGTTCTTACTATTAATATTCTTCTATTAATTTAGAAAAATCAAGAACAGCTACTATTCTTCCAATTTCCAGACTCCTTACCAGTCCTTAACAGTCCTGGAGAGGTTGGTATAATTTATGGTGTTAATGATGGTAATGGTACTTGTGGTGATAGTACTGGGGTGGTGGTACTGGTGATGATGGTACTGGTGGTGATGGTACTGGGGTGATGGTACTGGTGATGATGGTACTGGTGGTGATGGTACTGGTGGTGATGGTACTGGTGGGAATGGTACTGGTGGTGATGGTACTGGTGGTGGTGGTACTGGTGGTGATGGTACTGGGGTGATGGTACTGGTTATGATGGTACTGGTGGTGATGGTACCGGTGATCATGGCACTGGTGGTGATGGTACTGGTGGTGATGGTACTGGTGATGATGGTACTGGTGGTGATAGTACTGGTGGTGATATTAC
>JAOBAZ010140991.1:0-10914 GCA_026546875.1 Pteroeides caledonicum | reverse complement strand
TACAAACATACAAACATACAAACATACAAACATACAAACATACAAACATACAAACATACAAACATACAAACATACAAGTACACAAGTAGACAAGTATAATAATAATTGATAAATCTCATAAATTTAAATGATAATTTTCGATCGAATTTAGGATGATGTTGATAACACATTAAACCCGGTGAGACTTACTATAAACTTTTTTATTTTATTTAATTTAATGTAAAGTTTCTTTTGATTTTTATTTATGATAGTAGATGAGTTTTGGTGCACTAAAAGTAATTTACTCTCAGCTAAAAATTTTTTAACTGAAAATTTCAATTTTATAAAATATGACCGGTTGTGACGTCAATTTGGGCATTTGGCTGAAACCAAGGGTCAAATTTCTGAGGGTTTGGGTATGATTTAAAAAAAAAGAAACGAAAATTATTCCCTTCATCAACAAAACATGTTGACATGATTGTTATAATACCACTGATTGTATTTTATGTTAGGCTGCTTTGGAAGGAGACATTCGACAATTGAAAATGGACCGCGTAAAACTTGAGGCAACATTAAATGAAGAGAAAGCCAAGACGGAAATTCTGCTTCGAGAAATACGAGACAGTAATGAGGTAAAAAATAAGAATAGTCTGGCATTAGGGAGGAAAAAATTTTAAATCTTGGACGCGACTGTTGAGGACTGTGTAGGAAAACGTTAACACGAGTCTTCTCTACAGGGTGATTTCGTGCAATTCAATGATACAGGTCAGGATATTTGAACAAAGCATTTATTGAATTATCAACCTATTCTGTGTGTATACTACAGTAAAACCTGTACGTGTTGTGGTTTCGTTTTCCAGCGAAATATTGCGTATCCGACACGCAAATACAGTGCGCGCCAGAAAACCTCACAGGGTATTTTTATTCGCTGATTGGTTAGCGACACAAAATAGGCTGGCTACAAGGTTCAAACAAAATGAATAAAACTAATATTGTGCATGTTGTTTCAAAATGTGTGGTTTTAGGGTCGCGCTCAACTGGACACGTTATTGTCGCAATTAAAATCATCGAATATTGAATTGACAGATCAACTTCAGGTTCTTATTTCTACTTATTTTGAATGTTTTTTATTTTGGAGTGGATGCAAATTGTATTACAAAGTGACTTTTTATTGTATTTTTTGTCCAGGCTGAATCACTCGATAAGTCGCAACATGCCCGCGAGGCTGAAGAAGCTAAAGGATTGTGGGAATCCGAAGTGCGCGCCCGATCTAAACTGGGAGCTAAGGTAAGATGTCGTGATTTATTTGTGATTAGTGAGCTCGATACTTACTTTATACTGGAGGGAGATCTTTGGATTGCTGAGTGATGCCAATTTTTATGATTCTACTACGTCATTCCCAGTCCGTTTGCTCGGTCTCGCACGTTGCAAACTGTGCAAAACACCGAGACTGGAAATGACGTACTACAATTATAAAAATTGGAGTTTCCAACAATGTGAAAGTCCGCGAGATCTCCCTCCAGTTATATAATTCGAGCTCACTGTGATACACTGACAAGTAATATTTTCTCCGCATGTTTGTCGTTGTGTCACAAACTTGTAACCATTCTTACTTTCATTAAACGGCGAGTGTTTTTAGGTTTTCGAAAATTCTCCCAACGGTTTGGATAAGAGTTATACCATATCATTATTTATTGTAGATTATAGAAATGGAAAATAAAGTAAACGAAGCAAAAGCGACGATTGAGGAGGTAGGGATAACCATAATGATCTTATACTAGAAGCGGCCCAGGCATGGGAAGCCCAAAAAAAACAGTGAAACCACTTCCGCCACCATTAGGGGGAACTAAATCGGGTTCCCGGATATGTAACTATGGGTAATGGCGGGCCGATGACGTGTTTGCATAAAGGCCTGGTGCGGATTAGTCCCCCCTGATGGCGGCATAAACTGGCTACAATTTTTACCCCCCGGTGTCCCCTCTGGTATAATATATCATCCCCATGGGAATAACGCAACTTTGGGCATAACGAAGATATTTTATAAAAAAATCAATTTGAATAGAACCACTTTTACAGTTTACCGCAAGTTGTTTGTGGTTTCTTCTGTTCAACTGATCTATTTCAATTTTTTAGGAGAAGAAAAAAACAAGAAAAGCATTAGAAAGTCGAAAAGTACTTCAGGGCAAACTGGAAGTTTTCGAAAAAAGGTACCGGTATATTTAAGTTGAAGTAGGGGAAATTAAGTTTGCGTGCCAGGATATATTTAGTTTAGTTGATTAGCCTAAGTAAAATACTGAAAGTTAACCATGGCAAGGAAAGAGAGACCACTTAATACCATAGGGTAAGGCTCAGTTCAGGCGTCGAACTTTTCTTGTGGCGATCCGGATACCGAATTCCGGTATCCAGTAATTTTGCGATATCCGACAGTATCCGGTATCCGGTATTGTGTTATCCGGTCTCCGGTAATGTGGTATCCGGCAATCCCTCAGCTCAACTCCTAATCCAATCTATCTAAATTTTTTCTTTTCAGGTCTGATCAACACCAAAAAGAAGCTCAAGCGTTAAAGACCCAAATAAAAGCTTACAAAAGACGAGTGAAGGTGCTATTTATAAGTTATATAAGCTAATAAGTTTATAAGCTAAACGAGCTATTTATATGTTTCCTGATAAAGGCTTGCCCATATAACTTTTGCATATATAATTTTATTACGCAAGAATATTTTAGTAGCGTGTTGCGTCCGAGAGATATAATATAGATATTAATAAAAGTTAGTTATAATAAACTAGTTAATTATTATGAAAGAACATTTAATTTTTCAACAATATACTGTGCGGCTCTGCCAACGTTTTGATAACCAAATAATTTCGAAATCCTTTTCACGTTTTCTCAACATTTTATTTAGCTATTGAAATCGTACGAACATTTCTTTATTGATCTTACTAACATTTTCTTTGATTCCTTTATTGAGGAATATGAAAACACCGAAAGACGTCTTCCAGTTTTACAAGCGGAATTCAACCGAGAGATTGAACAATATGAAGGAAATATAACGTCGCTAAGGAACCAGGTAGATCACGTGTTTCATTTTTCGATTCTTGCACTACACTACACGAAACCACACCACACCACAACTCTACACTACTCCACCACACCACACCACACCACAACTCTACACTACTCCACCACACCACACCACAACTCTACACTACTCCACCACACCACACCACAACCCTACACTACTCCACCACACCACACCACACTAAACTACACCACACCACACCACACTACACTACACTACACCACACCACACTACACTACACCACACCACACCACACCACACCACACCACACTACACTACACGAAACCACACCACAACTCTCCACTACTCCACCACACCACACCACACTACACTACTCCACTCCACTCCACACCATCATGCCAGCATAAACCACATCACCCTTACCGCACGGTAACATCACGCACCACACACTATAATATCGAATTACATTGGTGTAATTTCTTTAGCTTCGAGACCTAAATGAAAAGCTCCGTCAGGAAGGTGACATGCGTGCACTAGCAGAACGTAAAGGACAACAACAAGAAAAAGGTAGGTTATAATTTAGTTCAGAATAGTAAAACAACATTGCCAGTCTTATTACAGTATAGTTAATATTGACAAACATTTTCAACTGAATCATATCTATCGAAATGTCCATCACCCTCCATCCAGGGACGGATTTTCATATTTTTGGTCTTGGGCGAAGTATCTGAGGGGTGTATAGTGCTGTAAATTGTGATATATGCCGCCACCTTTTAGGGAGGGTTGAAACAATTACCACAAATAGGTTAGTAATATATATTAGTTCACGGCGGGGGGGGCAAACATTTCTGTGGGTGCACCCCCCCGCATTTCCTCTCCAGAAAATCCGTGTATGCCTCTCACAGGCCTATTCTTTTTAGATTTCTTATTAGCCAAGTCCCAAACGAAGGTATTCCAATATTTTTTTATATTTGAGTGAGGTTGATATTGAAGGGACGCTGCGTCTTAGTAATCCTTTGTTGTTTTTTGTTGAAGGAGCAATCACGACAATTACAGAAACTTGAAAAACTAAACAGGAAAGTCGAAGAAGAAATGGAGCGACTGAAGGTGAGCTACCTGTACTGGATGGAAAACTTTCTTTATCTTGTCTTCCCCTTTCCACAAAATCAATTTCAAAATCGTAGCATACAAATATTAAACTATTCTTGTTGCGCTGATGCGCTACAATCAAATACCCTTGCGAAGTTCACATGAGACCAATCGCAAAGAATGAAGAGCCCTTGGTTAGTATCTCATGACCCAGCGATACTAGTCTCCACCTAACTGATCAACAATACGAAATGCGTAGTCCTGAGCAACGCTGTGAGTTTAGTGTATACGTAGAGTAATAATAATAGTTCCGATAGGATCCAGAACGCGTTCTAGAACGCGTTCCGGATCCTATCGAAACATTAAGTTGCTTCCGAGCAGTACAGTGTGCTGCATGGTAAAAATCTGGCAACTCTTTTCCTTATTACACTTTAAATAATATTGATAACAATACATGCAACTGGAGTCACCTGGGCTGGCGTCTTTCCAAAACGGTTTTGTTTGTTTTGTTTGTTCACTATTGCGACACGTCACCGTAGCTCAACATCTCATTAACCCCCTGAACTTTGACTCTGCAGTGAATTGACGACTAATGCTTCACAATAGATTTCACAGTATAAAGCAACACTGTTCGAGTTCAGGGTATTTAAAGTGTTATGGAGTCTCAGGAGGTACATGCATTTGACTATTTACTATATTTTTTCAAGTGCATAGTAAATTGGTGTATTAAGACCGGAACACACCAGGGAAGTTGTTGCATGGAATTGTCATTTTGGTGTATGGAATCAAGTTGGGAACGTTAATTCAATCTTGTTCAACTAATCATATCACAGTAATTGCTATTGGCTCAGTGTTCAGCTCGGTTGCATACACCAAAACGACAATTGCATGCGATAAGTTGTCTAGTGTGTTCCGGCCTTTAAGGATAACATTGCGGTATTTCCAGTCAATATCAAATTACATCAAATTTCTATCATTGCGTGTATTGTTGTTTTAGCAATGGTTTTGATGTTTTCCAGCAAATATATTCACATCTTTTGAGCGGTTTATTTCATATTACCAGCGCGGTGCCTAAAATGTTTTCCACTTGGTTTAGGAGAACTATGAAAATAATTTTGTCGAAAAAACCCAGGTGGAACGTATTAAAATGGACATTGAAGCTAAGGTAAGTGAGATCTTACATTCACAGGCCAGATTTTGGTCTCCAAACGTGATTTAGGTTTATCATACAGGGCTGAGTTGTTGAAAGACGAGTTAACGGTAACCCAGAGTTAAATATGGGTCCGCATTATAATTCATATCATCACATTTGAACCGATTTACAACAGTGCTGGTAAAAAGTAACAACATTTGAACAAAACAGGCTCCTAATTGTGCTTCTCAACTTTTCACTAACCCAGGGCTAAGCTAATATACCTTTGAATAACTGAGCCCTGACTATGTATTTTGCCAAACATACGCTAGACTTTAGCTTGTAAAGAAACCGAAAAACAAAATGCTGAACCAGCTGACTTGCGCAAAATGACTTTGTTATCATTTTATAGTCCCGAATCGAATTAAATCGCAAACTGGCAGATGTTAATGCTCATTTGGAAGAACAGGTAAAAATGTTTTTTCAATCTCAATATAATATCAAGTACTTTTTCACTCGGTGAAAGGTTTTATTATTCTCCTATGTAATGTTTCATTCTCGAATGTTCTATTACTAGTTCGTATTCCAGAGCGTAATATATTTTTGTTAACCAATTGCTTTGTTTATTTAACTGGTTTATATTTGTAGGCTTTAGCTCGTGAAGCTTTGGAGAAGTCTAGAAACGAACAAGCAATGTTAAAATCTAAGGAAATGGAAAATACCATTTCGAAGTTAAAGGTTTGTTGCTCTACATTTGTATTTTATTTTATTTTATTTGCTGACAGGCAGTACCGCACAGAGTTAACCCATTATGGGGTGCCCATATGTATGTGTTGTTGTCGTCGTCGTTATCCTGATTGTTGTTTGTTTGTTTATTGGTTTATTTAGTGTATTATTTATATTATTTATTGTTTCAGCGTGAAAATGAAACATATAGATCAAATCTTCATCAAATTGAGTCGGAAGTTCAAACACAAAAGATTGAAGCTGAGAGGTTAAAGGTTAGTGAAGATTTCAGGATCTGTTTACACATTAATAGTTTTTGAACGAAGCAGTTCTGTATTTCGTAGAAACACGTTTATTTTTGTAATCTCAACAACGATTTGAACGTGAGAACGTCAGTGAAAGTCTCTCGGGATTTACCCTCTGTACTTTACTAAAGCCTTTTCGGCTTACAGATAGATTAATCAATAATCAAACTTAATGCTATGTTATTATTTATAGCTATTTACCCTGCACTTTAGTAAAGTAACTTTTGTGAAATAATATCTTTCAACTTTTTGCAGGATATGTACGTAACTGAGACAAAACGGAAACAGAAACTTGATGATTTATTGTTTAAAGAAAGGGAAAAATCTGCGGAATCAAAAGCACTTTTAAAGTAAGTTTGCATTCAATATATAAACGGAGGAAAATAATATGCTGACTCCTTCCAACTGCTCTTCCAGTTTAGAGCGATCGCGATCTGGTAAACGTCTTGGGAACAGCCACGTAAATATGTCATTTCTGGAAAACTCGCCTAGTTTTACTGGCATTTCAAAAAACGAGAGCATGAGTTCCAGGAGTCCGGGTCTAATTTACTCTCAGGTCAGATTTTTATTTGTATTAGTTTTATTTGTCTGTGGATGGAATATTTTCAGTTAGACGGGGAGCATTGATTTTATACCTTTTGTTAATTGCGCAGCCAAAAGAAAGATTGATGGAATCCGTTGATAAAGAGCTCAGCAAAAGCATTCAACGACATTTAGACACAAGTAAGAAGCTTTTATGTCTGTGCTGATATATTGGTAGTTGTGGTAGTGGTGGTGGTGTAGGTGCTTGTGCGTGTGTGTGTGTGTGTGTGTGTGTGCGTGCGTGCGTGCGTGCGTGTATTTGCGTACGTACACGAGTGTATATGTACATGCGTCCCTGTGTCTGTGTCTGAGTGGTCTGTTAGTGGCATTGTTGGTGTTGATGTTGGTGTTAGTGCTTCTGGTGGTGGTGTTGATGCTGGTGTTTTGGGGATAACTGTAGATGTAAGTGTAAGTGTGGGTGTACATTGGTTAGGCCATGATTGATTGGTTATTAGCTCATCATCTCTTGCACTCATAATTTTTAAACTATCCACGTCGGTAGTCATTGTCTTCATTTTATTATCACTGTATTATTAACTACTTATTAACCGGACTTAAGGTCCGTACAGTAAAATATTTTGCTTAAGATCTTTTGAGTGCAGACCGAGCCCGAAGGAGGGCGAGGTTTGTACTATCAAAAAATAAGGAGTTTATTATGTGTCTTCACTAGAACGAGGAATAATTTTATTAAAAAATGCATTGTTTTTGTACGGGTCCGTACGGGAAAATACGGACCTGCACGTTAACCAATCAACGTTCAAATACGCCAGTTTGGACTCGCAAGACATATAATATTTCTTATTTTTTTGGTTATCCGTTCTAGTTTCTCCCAGTAGCCCAGCTGTTGATATTTGGGCAAACAAAGAGATCAGTATGACGTCATCTCCACTTGCATCATCCACTGACCAATACATGGACACCTTGAAACGAAATTACTTTGTCTAAAGGATGATGATTCAACCCAGTCCTCCACCCCACGCAATCATATCGTAGTTGTGAAAATTGACAAGAACACGTCGTCATCATACGTCATTTTAAAACGACGCAGTCACGGTCAGAGTTCATCGTAACATACTTAAAATTGTTTCCCAAACAGAAAGTATCTTATCGTGACGAAAATGCAAATAACTGATAAATATATACACAGAAGACGGACCTATGAAAATTTTATATGATGACGTGCAATTCACATGTCACATTTTGACCACCACATGTGACCACTTTTATCACATATGATTTTTATGTGATCACATGTTGAAACTGGGACAGGATGTGAAGAATTTGTCCCAAGAACTCTCCAACTCCGAGAGATTAGTTTCTTGAAAAGTGCACCGAACTTTTTTCTCATCATCGAAGTCGTTAAAGTATGTCTCAAAAGTTAACCCTACTGGAACTGATCAGTTAAAAAGGCAGCTATACAAAAAATCGACTGCGGATCAAAATAGCACATACACCATACGGAGAGCACTTAATAGCATAGATCAGCCTACCTCGGCGTGGCAAACGGTTAGGAACTTTCACTCGACATGTTTATTATAAAACAGCATGTTCTTACCCTTATTTTGACGATAATAATCATTTAACCATGATAGTAGAAATAGAGAAGACTATATACAAAACTCTATTTCTCTCTATATTGCGCATCGCCAAAATGAAAGCCTATAAGTCTAACTCTAACCCTGACTTAACCGAACCCTAAGCCTAACCTAACCCCTAACGTAACCCAAACCGAAAAACGCCCAGGTAGGTTGACCTTATGTTATTAAGTGCTCTACAGAACACACTAAAATGGGGGGAATTGATTTTAACATTAGCTAGAGATCCTCGTTGTCATTTACATTTTTATTTACATTTTCGAATTTGCTAACACTACAGATCCAGCCTAATGTTCAGAAATAAAATCCGTTACCGTCGCACTCCAATATTCGCCATTCTGATTTGCTGTCGAAACTGCACTGTCGTGTATAATGAATTTTTATGTGACCAAAACTAGAACATAACACAATGCACAATAGTATACTTACTATTTATAGTACATAATTACATTTTTTTAAAACTATTTTGTACATATGTATATATTTATGGACCATTGTACAGTATACATGAACATAATACCCGGATGCTTGAAATTCAGTTCAAAAAAATCCTTCAAGGTTTTCAAGCTTCCGTGAATTATTTTCCTTTATAAAATTCAACACAAAAATTTCAAGAATCAATTTTTTAACTAAATAATTTAAATAAAATAAAAATTTTGTTGTACCATTGAGGTAATATTTAAAAAACCAGACCGAATAGTTATTTTTGTATTTCTTAGAAATCTCTAATAAAATTGTAATTTTTTTTATTCTAATCCCGTGATCTATTGTGTTTTTATATAAATAAATTCTATAGTTTGCAATAATTGTTTCCAGTCAAAGCAGTAGGTAGCCTGGGATGAAACTGATTTTTCTATTGATTTTGACTACTGGATGCTAGGGGGATGTTTTCAGAAGGATATACTTTAGGGTATTCTGCGGAGTGAAATAGTGGGTATTTTTCCAACGATACATTCATAGTTACTGGAGCACATGGTTTGGAAACTCGATTAAAATTCAATAGAACTCCTTATTTATGTTGGGTTATGTTTATGCAAGGTTGGGGTCCTTCCTCGTCACATGACTATTGTATTTTGGGGTAAATGACCAATCACAGTGCTTAAAATTTCTGTGATTCAATCTTACGGGTGAAGGATTCGGTCAAATCATTCCTATTGGTTGTTTGGCCAAGAAAACAATGTAGACGTGATGCAGAAGAATCTTAAACTTGCATAAACCTGGACAATAACATAAATAATGAGTTCCATTGAATTTTGATTAAGCTTCCAAACCATGTTCTCTAACAACTTTGATACATTCAAGATGTCCAAATCCAAACGATATTACCGTTAATCATGCAAATCTATTGTTCGTGGAAGATGAGTTCCTAGTATCCAGTCTCTCAGTCGCGACCAAAGCAGGCCAAATAAAATGCCAACTTTATACCTTGGGAAATCGACGTTTGAGCCAAAATCTTATCTAAGTAAATAACTTTTTGTGCTTTATCCAACTCAATAAAGAAGCAGTTTGGTGTCATAGGCACTTTAAACTTGTTTTGTTGCTAAGTCTTACCCTTTCGAGTAATATGAATAGTGCAAGGTAAACGGAAAGTAGCTGTCCCTCGTTTCTCGATACCCATATGTGGACAATCGCGCAAAATATACGATATACGTATGAACTGACCCCTATGCTGTCCCCCGTCCCCCGTCCTGAGTGTTAATTAGAGTAAATATCCGGTATATTACATAATTTCACCACGTGACCAGCGTCGAACATTCAAGATGGCTTCCACTGCAGTGGAAGACAAACTTGAGGATTTATCTCTTGTAAATGGTGCTTCTGAGGATGTAGAACAAAAAGATGAACTTATAGAAAACGGAGGAGCTTCAGAAACGACAAAGAAGAAAAAGAAGAAGAAAAAAAAGAAGAAAGGTTCATGTTATAATGTGTCACACGTGGTGTACAATAAACCCATTTTGAAAACGTATTTTGTTACCTGCTAGGCTGCTGCATACACAGGCTCATTAAAGCATTTATCACGGCTGCCTTTAAGTATCTGTTGGTTGTTTATAAATGAATATTGTTTAGTTTGTCTTAATATTCGGAAATAAAGTATTTAAGGGCAATTAATTTAAAAAAATAGACGATATGAATAAATCCTCTTGTCGTCTTGATATTGTGTAATTAGCTGTTTTGTTTTTGTTTGTTGTTATATTTTTAGCCGGAGATGGAAGTGCAAGTGAGCTAACTAATGATTCAGTTTGTCAAGAAGAAACAAAAAACTCTGATGCGGTTGTGAAACAAGGTATACAATGATTTTTCTCGTGCAGGAGAGTCATTAAAATCTCGTGTATTTCTCTGAGGTTGCATGGTTCATTACCCAGGTTATTATACACATTTAAACATCATAATCAGCAGACGTATATGGATGAATGAGGAATATTAATATTTGGCATTCCACTTATTATATACAAGTTTATACATAT
>JAOBAZ010140880.1:0-10919 GCA_026546875.1 Pteroeides caledonicum | reverse complement strand
CCTGTAAAGTGATTAGGCTGTATTTTTACATTTTTACAATGAAATAAAATTGATGTTTGCATTATTATTATTATTATTATTGTTGCTGTTGTTGTAATAATTACTATTGTTATTATTATTATTATTACTATTATTATTATTATGATCATCATCATCATCATCATTACTATTAGAATCGTCTGTATTACATCCTGGATCTTTTGCCGATAGGTATTATGAAGTAGCGAGACATAACAAATGACTAAGGACCCCCCAAAAGTGTTATGTGATAGCTATACCTAGCTTATCAATCCATTTATCTGCATCGTTTGTAACACTTCCGAGGTCTCCTTTGATATTTCTTAACTCTTTAGCGACTGCGATGTTTTTCTTATGTTCATTGTTTTTCTATTGTTTTGGCTTTATTCTCTTTATTTTTCTTTTGTTCTATTAGGGTCGTTAACGACCCCTTTCGCTGCCAAGAGTTAAATTCCATGAACTTTTTATTTTTTCGCTTAGATTTTGAAACTTTTCTGCTTTAGCTACTTTTAACAACTTTTCAAGCCCAATTTTGTGCAAAACATTTTTTTAGACGCTGTTAAACGGTATCTAAGGCGGTTTTTTTACTTATATAAAATTAAAAAATTAAAATTCAAAAACTACGCAATCATCTATTTGCGTTTAATTCTATTATTGCTGGCATATTACCATATTATCAGTGACTTCCACTTTTTTTACAACGCTAGCTTTATTGTCATTTCCAATCCTGTATTAGAAAAGAAATCATGGTTATTACTAAGAAAAGGTTTGTATTACTTCGAACCGTTTTCGTGTTTTCGTCCTTTTAGGCATAAATATGCTTCCTGGCGTCTCCTTGAACCGCCCTGGGGATTTCTCGCGGTAGGTAGTTCTAGCTGCCTGCCAACGTGGCCCAAAATAAAAATGAGACGAGAAAAGTGTGGGACGGGTAACTGGATCTATCTAGCTCGCCTAGCAAGCGTTCCTTGGTACTCCCTACCGAGACCCATCTCTCAAACTTGCAGCCAGTAAACATAAATCCCTAGTAAGAGGACTGCCTTTTACTGGGGAGAGTACTTAATAACATAGAGTCATGCTACCTCGGTGTTTCTTGATCATGGTTAGGATTAGGGTTTTATTTTGGCAAAGCGCAGTAGAGTGAAAAATTGAGTTCAGTATATAGAGTCTTCTCGATTTTCACTATTATCGTTATACGGCAAATTGTTAGTTGACCACCATCCTCAAAATAAGAGTGAGAACATACTGTTTTATAATGAACGTGTCGAGTGTTCGGTATCGGAGATGATCGCCTAATGTTCCGGACAGTTTGCTATGCCGGACTACTCTCCATTCACTGGCTGCGATAGTCACAACTTTGAAGGTTCTGAGCTGAGTGACCGTTCCCTTCTATTTGATGGTCATGGTTCTCTAGCGTTTTTGACTAGAGGTTCGTGTTTTTGCTTGGCCTAGATGACAAAATAAAGATTGGGTGTATTTTAGAAAAAATAAGCTATATCTTTCTTACACTTTGACAGCCCTAACATGTTTCGTTTTCCCAGCAACATTCTGACCTTTCCTCCTTTCCGAAGACCTTAAAAGAAAAACAATATAAAATTTGTTTTCAGTCTTTCAACTGCAATATCTCTTTGTGCCGAGAAGATTTGCACACCCCGTAGTGAAGCCAGCCCGCAAGGCTGGTTCCGCTATGGAAATTTTAAATCACTACCATTATTCATTTCTTTAGAAATGTATAGTTTTTACGGTTCTTGAACACAAATACATTTGCATAGCAGGACTACATTTCTGGCTACGCTACTGCTAACCCCTCCTCTTAAGCTGCTGGTACGCGCGTAAAATTGCCCAAGTTGCACCAAGCCTGTTATCAACTTGTTGCAAGTCGCAGTAACAAGCCTCAAGCGAGATGCGTTCGCAAGTCTTGATATCCACAAGCTGTAGCAACTTAATGAACTAACAACCTTGTTACACCTTGATAACAAGCTTGAGTAAACCTTGTTCGGAACACATCCTGCTGCGGCTTGTGAGATTTCGGTGTGTATGCCATGCAACTTTGGTGGAGAACAAAACTGAAACATACAGCCTTACAACACGTTCAACCTAAAGTTGCTGGAAGGGTATTGCTGTAAGTCAGCGGAACAAATAAAAATTACGCATTTTTTTCCCCAGTTACAATAAGGCAAATATAATAAAATCTCAACTTGTGATAAGGTTCTCAAACATGCCATATACACTGTTTTGATAATTACAAGCTAATAACTTAGAAAAGAAAAATGTTTGGATACATAAATTGGACGAGCTTCATGATAACTACTTTATTTGCTGAAGGAAAATGAGAACAACACAACAAGAAAAAAGTATGAATGAAAACCATCATATAAATTATTTATCAATTTAAGTGTCAATGCTGCGGAGCTTTGTATTTTGGGCAAACATGTCGAAATTTACACACGCGCATCTCGGAAAGATAAGGGAATTTCTCCGTTAACTGGACGGAAGCTTTCTCATCTTTCCCTGTCTGCTATATTAAATCATTCTGCCAAAACGTCTCACCCTATTTCTGATAATGATTTTTCTGTTATCTCACCTATGAATTATTGGTTAGGGAAAGCCTACTCATTTCTAAGTGTAAGTCTTCTCTTAATGAAAATATCAGTTCAATTCCTCTTTCTTTATTTTAATTTGTTCTTTTTGTTCACTCTTTTTGTTTACTCACGCAATTTGTTTAAATTCATTCGTAACTAGCTTACGCTAGCTTTTATTTGATTATGTCATATAAATCTCATTATAAATTAAGTGCACGTTCGTTGTAAATTACTTTGAAAATGTCGCATGTGGCGACGAAACGTCAGTAAATAAATTTTGTAAAAATATTTTTGTCATTGGTTTTTGATGTCTCTATCAGTGAGAGAATTCTAAGAAAACCATCAAGGCTTGGCAAGGCGATTATTGACAATCAGTTTTTTGATGATCATAGGAAGATCTAAAAAGTAGAGCAGTTAAAACGTTATATAATTTTCTCAAGTTGGTCGCACTGTATACAACATACTACGGGGTATAGCGGTGATGGGGTGGATCATACAATAGTAATTCAAATTTCAACTTAAATTTCATTCGTTAGTGTGATTTAGTTTAAGCCTGACATCGTGGATATTTGTTGTGACGCGTTGTGATCCAGCACTTACTTTGCGAAAGTCATCATGCAACATACAAAAACACGATATAAATTCATGACTATTTAATATTAAAGATATTTTAAGTAAACGTCAAAAATGTCTTATAAGTATTGTGCTCATCAGAACATATAGTCGGTCACATTTATTAGAAACTGAACGACAAATTTAAACTATACGCTTAAACCTTGTCCAACAAAGATAATTTCACTTAAAATAACAACAATTTTATTAAAAACTACGAATTTCTACGATCTATATTTACGTCTGTCCTATTTGCATATCATTTCTCAGTTCCATGCTGCATCGCAAGTATTAGCGTTACAATTAGCGTTACGACTATGACGCCAGAGGCCTTCTCGGTGCAATATATTTCATTATTATTTATTTAAAACATTTCGTGGCTTCTTATTGGCTAATAGCCATGTGTGAAATCGTCATAACCAACGAGAGAGACCTCATAAGATGGGATACGACTTTTTTCTTCCCCATTATGAAGTCACGACGTGGACAAAAAAGTCGTATCTCACGTTATGACGTCATTCCAACGACGACACGGGGAAGGAGCTGGGAATGTGAAATAACACAACTGGCTTCCTTTAAGGGAAAGTAATTTTTTCATTCTTTTAAATAAATAATAAAACAATTATTGAACAACGATTTTCGCATGACATGAAGAGTCATAAAGCCTCACTTTGTCGTTATCAACAACCTCAGCCATCGGCTTCGCCAGATAACAACAAATTTCGTCTTGATAATTCTTCATATCACGCTCAACCTCATTCAATAATTGTTAAACATGGTGGATTTGAACCCTTTCCAGGCCGCGATAGACTTTTATCATTTTACGTAGGCCAACGCCAGACGATTTTACTTGCCCAAGGTGGAGCCACGGTCCACAAAAGGTTAATAGAGGTTGTCAAAATTAGCAATTCGTCTTTTCGTAACAAGGGTACAATTTGAGATATCGAGCCAAATTTTGCTGTGAAAGCATTTTAAAGACATTAGCAACATTTTTTTTCATCGCCCCAAATGAAAAGCTTTCAAACTATTTAAACTACCCAATGAGTTACCTTATAGATTTATTGTATATCTCTCTTTGTTTCGAGATATTTGGCAAAACCTTGTTGAAGACCGACATCTTTAACCTTAATTACCTTCGGTTTTAGTAACGTCACAACTTTGGAAACCGTAAAGGAACTCTTCCTGGGTTTGTTGCTTTGTCATTTGTTGTTTGTCTGGAGTATAAACTACAGAAAAACAACAATTGACAAAGCAACAAACAACCATGTTTATACCTCACATTGTAATACATTGATCAAAAGAAAAAAAATTCGCGTGACCCTGGTTGTGTCGTCACACCACTATGAATATTGAAGATGGCAGACGTCATGTGAAAATTCTCGGAAGCAAAGAAGATACAACAAATCTACAAAGCAACTGATTACATAGTTTTAAGAGTTCTTTAATTTGAGACAATGAAAAAATATATTGCCAATGTCCTTTAACCAGTTTTCTTCAAGATAAAAGAATAGGTACGCAAATAAGGATTCTCAGTGACACTTCAATTACTCTATAATTGTTATACCTGTCTGGCTTAGGGATACGACTTTCTTCCGCATGTTTTTGTCGCGCGTTTTCTTTTTGTTTTTCACGTTGGACTTGAAGTTTTCTTGAAGCTTCGCGGAGCTTTAAGTCGTCTTTTTCTGTCTTCTAAATAAACAAAGAAAAACCATACTAAGAGAAATTCAATATAAGCCGGCTTAACAAGCAATATAAGCTGTGGTTCAACAGATATGCTAAGAAAAAAGGTGCGAACTATTGGAATTACAGCGCGTCATTTTTTGTATAATTAACTTAGATAGCTACCAAATATCGCTGTTCACTTATGCTGCGGTCTAATCTCATTAAAATATTGTGGTTTATCAATTATTAAGAACTTATACTAACATTGGATTAAATATCATGCAATGGGAGAATCATTCTTTTACAAAAACAAACTTATTTAAAGGTTCCCATAATTTCCCGATGTCGTCCATTTCCTGTTCTTCTACAGTGCAATTCATTCTTGGAATATCAGGGTTTGTTTATTATGTGAATGTCTTGCTTATGACGTAACATCCAATAACAATATATCTATGATGTTTGGATCTTGAAAGGTGCCTGCCACGAGAAACAACTTAACAAGATAACTTTTAGAGCACTTATACAAACACACGTGGAGTTTCATGTAATCCAGTAACCACGCTTAATAAAATCGCGCTTTTTTGCAATTGGGTTACAATTGAGATTTGAATTAAAATACACAACCCAAGAAACTCCGTGGTATATAATACATATATTAACACAACCACAGATTGGTGAAAGATCGTTAGATCAAAAAGTTTTAAACAGATGATTGTTAAGATATTACGACAATGTGGTTTTGTGTTTTTGTTTCTAATTAACCTTTTAAGCTTTTTTATTTTTATATATGGCTTTTTATGTTTATGCTAGGACAAACTCAATATTGATTGAATTAAAACTAAATGGATTAAACAAGATTTCTAATGTTGTGTTATCCTATAGTGGTAGAAAAATAACCTCTACTTCCAGTCGCTTTAGCTATATATAAAAATAACAAAGGGTCCGGTGTGTGTATCTCCTATTACATTTAGTTAAACCACAATAATTTCTAAATGTGTTTTAAGATGTTAGTTATTTTTGTGTGAGTTATAGATAGCAAACACTGCTTGGAAATAGTTGTTTATACAGGGTACACGTGTTATTCATTGAATAAACACCGTCAAATTTGCCTAGACAATATTTGAGTAAATTTTGCACATTTATAAATTTAAAAATTAATTTTTTAACGACCAAATGCATTGTCTATGTTATGTAGTTAAAAATGTTTAAAGGAATGAAATTTTATTGAACTGAACTTGCTCATCATACAAGGTTTTTCTTTTTAATGCAGTATAATATTTGACATAAATTAATATATTAAATTATATTTAGATTTTATCAAAACATTAATTTTCAGCAACTTTTTTAAGGTCTCTTTGTCAGATAAACACGCTCGACCTTCTTAGATATAATTATTACATTTTGTTATTTTATTTTATGCATTGTATATTAACATAATTATTCGTTGGTTACCATTTTTATATTAACTTATTTTGTTTTAAAACCGTATATGCTCACATATTTTTCGAAATGAGTTCTAGTACAAATATGACAATATCTGCAATAAAAGTGAACAAATTAAATAGTAAAGAAAATATTAAAAGTCCAGCTAAGACAATTGAGATTTTATCTGGAAAGTTATCTGTCAACTCTGCTACTTTGCTTCGTCTCGCTATTATCTGCAATAGAACGGATAGTAGATAAAGATCATTGGAAGTGGAATACTGATTTTACCTCAATTAAAAGAACCCGTCAAATGGTATAAAAATATTTTACCACCGAAATCTGATGAAATGTATAACTTGATAGAAGTTAGCATGTAGTTCGCTAATTTGTTTGACAGAGATAAACATGACGAAACGTTTCTGTGGATGACTGAGTGACAAAAAAGGTTATTTCTATGTTGATAATATTTATTACTTCGTGATACACATTCGTCAAAAACCAACCTTACGTTGAGGTAACAACCTATTTGAAAATATGGCTTTAAACTTTTACTAACAGGAATTGTACCTCCTAATTGTGAAATTTTACTCAAAATACTATTTGATAAGTTCTTTGAAATAACGTCAAGTACTTCCAACATCCCCTAAAAGGGACATTCAAAACTTTTGGTCGTAAAAAATTATAATGATTACTAAGATAATCGATACGAAAAACGAAAATGAAAGATGAAATTCTAAGTATCTAGATTTAGGGGTGAATGATGCAGTTACGCCGTGGAATTGAGGAATATAAAAGTTGGACTAGTAAGAACTGGTTTATTCATTATAAAGACCCTATTATAACAAAAACGGATTCTTGTTTAAGTATTTAGTCATCTATTAATAAACACGGTAATGTCCTTCATATAATTATTTTTGCCAAACATTCGTGCATTATTTTCCCAGGTAAGTTTACTGTTTACCAATTTCAAACAAGTAAAATCCTTGATTTGCGTTATTCACCTATATTTGGATGTATTTCTAATCAAACATCTACCCAAAATACATGTAATGTCACATTTCGTAGATAATGAAAAGAAAAGCAAACTAGGATTCAATTCTCAGCATCAAACCAGTAATCCCGGTTGCACTTACCATTTAACATTGTTCATACAAAAGCGGCAATTACTAATGACTCAACTCAACGAATACGACAAACGAAGCACTTTGAAGTATAAAAACATTTCTTACCATTAACTTTCAGAACACTGATATACACGAATCATTTTTGGCCGGTACGGTGTGCAATAAGTGGCCTGGGTACTACAGGAATGATGACGTTTTTGAAGTATTGTTCTCAGCTCCCACCCCTTTGTCTACTACAATACTATACTGCGTCGACCGTAGTGGGAGGTAACCAGACGGCTCCTCTTTCGTTGGCTACTACATATAAGGCAGGAGTGGGCACCACTCCTATCCCAGAAATTGTTGATTTTGCTGAGGGAGGAAATCCGGAGTACCCGTAAAAAAAACTTCCAAGCACAGGAGAGATTAACTAAACTCTATTCACTTGGTTAAGATCACGGTTTTCCCAGGCGGTCATCCATGTGCTAACTCTGACCAACCGGGCTGAACTAGTGGTAAGAGGTAGCGCGCTAACCATTTCTGCCACACGTGCTTTCCAATTGCCAATCAATTGAACAGACAATAGTGTAAGAATAACCGCAGGGTTGCTACATTAACACATGCTCAAGATAACTATCGAACAACAACCACTAAATTTTATTAATTATATATAGTGGAGTATTATACAGTAGATGTACTATCTGATGGTTTAAACTTTGTCTTGAATTTTGTTCAAAATGTACCTCGATAGTATCATAATTAAATTTGTAATTATTGTTATTTTAACTTGATTAAACTTCTAATTTTAATTGAGACAAAGCAATAAAACAAAGAATTTTACTAAATGTAATATTTGACCTAATGCAGCTAAGTATATCTTTAAAACAACAATGTCTGATGGTGGAAAACTAATCAAAAGCAAAACCAATTTTTAATGACGTTTTTTTGACATATGTCAAAACGGCTTCCGCATAAAAACACACCATGGTTTTAATTAGACTTAGATATTTCAACAAATTGTCAACCACGTTATTTTAATACAAAAAATACTTTATTTATTCATGCACCATTTTTTCGAATAAGTTCATGCGTTTAGGTTCCGTGTGTTATTAAACATTTTACTTAACGCTTGAAAAAAGTAACCAAAGAAGTGTGGTCAGGAAGTTTGGACAATTCGTTCCAAACTTCTCGACAGGATGCCCACGAATATAAATCATCATAAAATTATCGCGTAACTCTATTTTAAAGTGTAATATCATATACCGAAAACATTGAGTTATTCGGAAAAAAGCGTCAAAAATACAGTTAAAAAGGTATAGATTAGATCTTAATTCAGACTTTAGAAGATACAACGGTTGAAACATGGAGACGTGATGGGATAAAACATGGAGACGTGGTGGGTACATCGTGCAATGAATTGTCTAGGTATATGAGGCATGTCGGCACAATGACGTTTTTTGAGACAATGTTGTCGGCGCCAACTGTCCTTTTCTCAACGAACCATACTGTGATAATAACCGTGGTCACTGCTGTCTAAAATATCTATCCGACAATGAACGCTACAGATAATGAACGCTACAGAGAATGAACGCTGTCAGTACAGTGTGAGAAATAAAGTTAAATTTTGAATCACCGGTGTCCACGCTTTTCCAGTTGCGCATCTTGTCAGCCTTTGACTGTGGTTTCCAGAGAACAGCGCTCACAAACCACGAGTAAATACGAACAAATTAACGGAGAAAACGTTCAAAACAGTATCAGTTCACTTGTTCGATAGATGTCTTGAATAATATAGCAGTCTAACGAATATTTTCACACTTTGTTGGGTCAATTGACACAGGGATCCCTGAACTCAAAAAAGGTCATCATGCCTCTAGTATCCAGGTTACTTACTGCACGATGTGCCGACTAAATATCCATGTTTGAACTGTTATCACCAAAAGTATAAGTTTAACCCAAAATCAAATTTATAACTTAATTGCGCGCTATGCCCGAATCACCAAAATAATTTTTATTCGATTGCACCTTAATTACGACAGGACATGGATCGACATATGTTGTAAGGTAATAGAATACAGCATGAAAAGGTATATATTGTCGCATTTTGACTAATTCTACACTATATATAATTTTATAATAATGTTCGCAAAATTGATTACACATTATTTTAAAATGCGGAATGTCATGTAAAAGTAGTCAACCAGATGTATTTTCTTGATTAAAGGACACCAAAACCTATAAAGCTGTGCCAGGAAATGTAGGTAACTGGAAAAAAAGTTGGTATCTTCTAAGACAAGCGACGAGAAATGAATTATTGAAAAGTATTTTTCTAACTTACTGCATTTTAATAATCAAATTAGCAATTATTGAAACGTGTCATATTTTTTAAAAGCGCGTCAAAAACTTTTTAATAATTACTTGATAAAACAATGTAATTAAGGGAAATTTAATGATGTTTTGAATTAGATGTACCTTTTTATTTTCTTTCACGCTTGCGAATTCCGATTTTCTTAAAGGATTGCAACGCAATTACTTTAAAAACTTAGTTCTTGGTATAAATAAAAAGGATAACTCCTGGTTAAGCCCTTTAAAAGCCCAGGCAAAAGGTACTTTTAGGTACCATTTACCTGTACGTTCACATAAAACGCGATTATCTAATACATATAAAGGTATTCTTTGAAGCCCACTACTTCATTATTGTAAAATAACCAAATTCATAGGGTTCTATGTCGGGATAAAATTTCCACTTCAATAGAATGCTACTAAAATAGGAATTTTATCTCCTAGCAGAACACGTCACTTGGGTGCACAATAACAACTATGAACATGCCTACTATCAAGAACAGGCGTACTATCACGGCTACTACATGTAAAGCTAGTTAATGTATTTGTTTAAACATGCTATAAAAAATATATCTGTGATCCAACTAGTTTTGTTGCATAAATTGAAACTAACCATAACTGGAACTCATTCCAATATCGAACATGAACCATAATTCCGTAATATTATTTTACTGTAATGAATGTAATGTCTGATGTTCAACGTCTACTAAATATATAAAATGCTTTGATGGGTTGAATGATTGGTTGATTGGTTGATCGATCGATCGATTGATTGATTGATTGGTTAAATGATTGGTTGATCGATCGATGGATTGATTGATTAATTGATTGATTGATTGATTGATTGATTGATTGATTGCATATCATGAAGCTAAAAACCTAAGCTTCTCGAATTTATAATTTTATATTTTAAATTATTTTGCTACATCACCACTAAAGAAGATTGGCAATAAAAATAAAACTAATTAATTTAAAAGAAGCCTCCAATATATTACAAAATCGTTTTAAAACCCTCATTTCATTGTTCGTGGTATCAAAATCACTCGACACCTTTTAACAAAAGTATAAGTATCATTATTATTATTCCGTATCATAAAATAAAGTATTAAAGGCATATGGCAATATATTTTTTTATCGTCCCAAATGAAAGAACTCTTAAAACTATTTAATAACTTACTTT
>JAOBAZ010140769.1:0-10921 GCA_026546875.1 Pteroeides caledonicum | reverse complement strand
GCAAAAATAATAAAACATTTCGCTATGATAAATGGAAGACGCGGACAAAATATTCACCAAAAACGCAGACTTGGAAGACAATTTGAAACAAGACGTGGACACGCTACGCGAAGAACTTGTTAAATTACCTGAGGACCGTGAGATGCGTCGCACGCCAGCCGCGATAAAAAAGGCTAATGAAAAGACGTTACGCAAATGGTATGCAGAAGTGGAGAAGCAGCGAACAAAGAGGACAAACAAATTTCTAACTGACCTATTGTTTAACAAGTTTGGCAGCCTACTCGGTGGCTTCCAGGCGATCGAGGGTGAAAAGGCGTTGGAGCAAGAGTTACAACGTGACGCAATTCTAAAACGAGACGTAATGCGTGCCATTGAGGCTATCTCGGCTTATCTGCCCTGTTGGGCCTAATATCTGGTGGCGTGACGGTCGCAAGCCATGTGTATAATAAGGAACCTAAGAAGGAACCTAAGTAAGAAGGAACCTAAGTAATTTTATATAGTATAAATGAGTCTATTGTACGGCTTTGAGGGAGACAAGGGTCACGCCAATGAGTATCTTACGCCAGATGATATTAAAGGTATGACTACGACGAAGAAACGTCGAAGGTATGATTAATTAGAGGTGTGTCACAAAACACAAGAGCAAGCAAGCATAACATTATTCTTGTTAATGAAAGTATAAATTTAAGTGAGGTTTGTCAACGCAATATAGCCTTGCGCAGTGCTTCACCATTGGAATCAAGTCAAACGTCGCCAAGGGGAATGAATCTAATTTGTTGGGGAGTGTGGTGCATGTTTGGACAGACATTTAAGCTGGTATGCGTAGGCGTTACGCATACGTCATTTCTTCTTGCGTTCTCTTCACGCCCACGCCTCTTCTCCAACGTCAGCTCTCTCGACAAGTGGCTCAACGTAGAGCACTATGTATGAGCCGCTAGACGAGTTAGCGCCACCTTCTTCGTAAGTTGTTTAATTAATTCGCTAATGGTGTCGCTGGCGCTGTCGTTAGCCATATGCACATCTTCGGCAATTAGCGGATCGGCCATTTCTACATGTGCTTGCTCGTTGACTAACTTGATGGATACTTTAGACGGCTTTGGGGCTCCAATGATAATACCCTCAAGTGTTTGCATCACGCTGCAAACGTAGTCGTCCAGCGTTGTGAGATGTGAGGGGCGAAAGAATGTATGACACAGTGTCTCATCATCGTCACACAGCCGGAATCTTACTTAAACCTTAGTCTCGACTTGTGACTATGACGTAATATTTCTTATTATTAAAAGTGACGTCATTGGTGGGGAATACCCTATGGCTGCGGTGAGAGAGGAATTCCCTATTCGCTTGTGACGTCATAAGAGATAATTTATGATAATTTATGCAATGCTATAAGCAATTTATGCAGTTTTAGCGTGCTTGAAGGATTGTTGGGACGGTTTTTTACCTAATTAAGAGATAATTTGTATAAAATAATAGGGTATAATATTTAAAAAAAATGCAAAATGTGGCCAGATCATCGTTCTCTAACTACTTTACTGAGCCTTTGTAATTTGGCTTTATGTTAAGCTTGTCTGAGTCTTTTACTGACGTGACATGGTGAATGTCACGCCTGTTTCGCACGTTTTCCATCGTTTTGCCAAACACACTGTTATTCATTAGATTGAAAAAGTCCTTTTCAAAGGTGCTGCGTGCCTGCTTGCAAAGCTGTTTGTTTAGCTCAATGTAAGGGGCTAACCACTTGCTCTCATTAAACTGGACACCATGATGAACGCCAGTCACCTTTAGGCCGAGGCTTACATATTTTTTCAAGGCCTCGTGGTGAACGACATCCCTATGCTTTGGACCTAGCGTTGTAACTAACTTCTCAACACCATTCAACTTAAGTCGCTCAGGTGTCAATGGGTAGTCCCTGTGTAGGTCACGTAATTCACGCCGGTATTCCAAATCTACCACTAAAACGCATGGCTTTCTACGCCAGTGCCTTAATTCTGTCGTATTCATCCATTTAAAGCCACCTGTTGGGAGGAGTAGCGACATTGCCCAGCCGTACAAGTTGTTCGCGTCCAAGAATTTCGTTGGCTTTGATGGATCGTAGCCGCGTCGGTCGTCAGCGCCGTCTCCCATGCACTTGTTGTTTGCCTCTGCATATCGTTTGGTGATCATACTCACACCACCAGGAATGCCTCGTTTAACCATCATTACCATATCGATGTCGCTTAGCAACTCTAACCCAACACCGGTTAGTCTAAGCGCTGCGTCCCACGCTAGGCCTGGAGCTGAATAATACCACGCCGGGTCAAGTTTATAATGCTTGCGGCAAACGTCACGAAAATTCTCAAAGACGCCGGCAAACAACAAGACGTCAGTCTCCAAGTACAGATCATGGTAGTCGCGCATTGTTTGCATGCCAAACCTCTGCCACACTTTGCAAGCATGTTCATGTTTCAAAAAGCCTGCCAAATGAGTCCATGTAATCGTACGGGTACTCGCCCTTTCCAGCCTTTCCAGCAACTTAAACTCTTCACCATCATATCTACCACCCAATAATCTGAGCTGGTCACGATCCAAGTTACTAGCGAGTGCAGCAAGACTAGAACGCATGAATCTATAGCTATCGATGAAACCAAGGTGACGTTTTATATCGTGTTGCTCCCCATTCTTCTCATACCCGCGCAAAACAACCGGCCCTTTGAAGCTAATGTAGTCCTACAAGACAAAGGCAAAGGCAAAGGCAAAGGCAAAGACAAGACAAGACAATTTTATTAGCACAACGAATATATAATGTACAATTTTGTAATATATAAGTAGTACAAGTTATATGAAATAACATAGTTAATCTAGTCAGATAACCTCCTGTTGAATTGAGACACTATGGGTCGCTAGTATGTACTAAAAGAAATACGATTCAGAAACAAGAAGTGTTAATGTACATAGAAGGTTGTCTAATTAATAACTTTCTATTATATCATTGATAATATTCTTTTTAAAAGTATCTCTGGAATACGTTTTTACGTGTTCATCTAAATCATTCCATATTTTTGGACCTTGAAATCTTATAGAAAATTTTTCATAGTTCGTTCTAATTAACGGTAGAGAATATGATTTTTTTGCAGCAAGCCGAGTCCTATAATCATGTCGGGTTGCAACAGCTGAAAATAAGTTATTGAAGGATAATGGCAATTTATTAAAAAATCATGCATGAATATTCCTCCATAGAGGAAAATCAGGTCATGAAGTTTTAACTTTAAACAATGGTCCAGTATGTTCATCAAACTTTGAGAATGATATTACTCGTATAGCTTTCTTTTGTAAAATAGTCAGTGGATGCAGAGTTGTTGTATAAGTATTACCCCAGACAATTATACCATATGTAAGAAAGGGAAATATGAGTGCATAGTATAGTTGCACAAGTATTTTGGGTTTGAGAAAATAACGTAATTTGGACAATATTCCAATAGTTCGCTTAATTTTTTTAAAATGAGGGCTATATGATGTTTCCAGTTTAATGAACAATCCATACAAATACCCAAGTATTTTATACAATCCTTTTGTTCTATTTGAATTTTATTTTTAAAAAGTTTAGGTAAGTAATTAAGCCCTTTTTTAGGAAAAGAAACATTTCAACATTTAGACGCAATTTATTGGCACATAGCCAAATATAAATCTTTTCTAATTCAACATTCACTTTTTGTTCAAGTTCAAACAGGTTATCACCAGAATAAAACAAATTGGAATCATCTGCAAATAAGTGAAAGTCGAATAAATTTGATGAATTGCTAAAGTCATTAATATATAACAAAAATAGTAGGGGCCCCAATACAGATCCCTGGGGAACATCACAAGAAATTGTATTCACATCTGATTTCGTGTCTCCAATAAGGACATATTGCGTCCGATTAGACAAATATGATTCAAACCAATCATTAACTAAACCACGAATACCATACTTGCCTAGTTTTTGAGGCAATATATTATGATTAACAGTATCAAATGCTTTAGACAAGTCAAGGAAGATTCCACAAGCAAAATGTTTATTTTAAATAGACTGTTGTATTTTATCTGTGATTGATAATATGGCTTGAACAGCTGAATGATTTTATCTGAAGCCAAATTTTTGCTTTCAATATAAGTTATTAATCTTTTATACATCAGTGCAATAGGTCTATAATTGTTGACACCATAGGTCTATAATTGTTGACACAATTTGTGATCCAGTTTTTAATATTGGAATTATTTGGGCCTGTTTAAATTTATCTGGAACAATAACCGTAGCAAATGAACAGTTATATAATAATTCAAGTGGAATGCTCAAATTAGCATATAGGACTTTCAAAAGCCTGACTGGTATACTGTATGGTCCAGTAGATTTAGAAAATTTTAAATTACCAATCTCCACTATTATCTCTGCTGCAGATAAAAGCAGTCAGTAAAAGAAGCTTTTATATAGTCAAGAGGTAATTGAGCAACTTGATCTACAGAGGTTCCCACATTGGCCCAACTGTTGAAAAGAAATTATTAAATTTATGTGCTATTTCTTTGATATTAGATTTAGTTTTAAGATCGCCCTTTTTCAATTTTGTCGGTACATTACGTGTACTTTTTTTATTTACATTAATAAGTTCTTTTATACCTGACCACATGTTTTTTAAATTTGAAGAATTATTCTTAAAAAAGATTTACTAGATTTCAAAAGTGAAGTCAGTCTGCTCCTATAAGTCTTAAACCTAAATTCATTATATGGTGATCTGTTTTTCAAATATTTTACATAAAGCTTATTCTTTGTTCGAATTGATGTTTTTAAAGCTGTTGTTATCCAGGGCTTTGTATTAAGCAATTCATCATAGATAATATGCAATTCATCATAGATAATATGAAACATTAGGGTTATAATCACAATTTGATAACAGAAATTGCCAATCTATTGTTTGTATTTCATTTATTATTTTTTCCTGATTACTTTTGATGTAATCTCTCTTGAACATTACACTATCTTTGATAATTGTGCCAGTTTTATTAACAATTAAAAAAGTTTGGTAAATGATCAGTTAAAAAACAGATTTCCACTTATTGTATTGAATTCAATAGAATTAAGGAATATATTATCTATTAATGTTGCTGAATGATCAGTTATTCTTGTTGGTTGTAAAATTTGAGGTTGAGTAAGTATATAAATGGTATTATGAAAATCTTCAGTTGGTGAATGAGTATCTGATTTTAACAAATCAATATTGAAATCACCTAAGATTATGCACATCTTATTCAAATTTTGTATCTTATCCAATAGAGAATATAAATATTTAGTAAAAGTATCAAGATTAGCTTTATGGGATGACGATAAAAAACCCAACATAATATATTGTGATTATAATTATTCAAGTCAACCCATAATGTCTCAAAATCACTATGAGTAGTACTAAAATCATTACTTACAGTAAATGATATATCATTTCTGACAAACAACCCCACGCCTCCTGCATTAGAAATAGTAAGTTGTGATACAAATGTATTCTCAGGTAAGTCAGCATAATTTACACCATTATAATCATCATCATATCGAATTTTTGTTTCTGACAAAGCAATAACCGAAAATGAGTAGCCAAGGTCATCAAGCATCACAGATAATTTGTCATAGTTAGCGGACAAACTTCTTATATTGCAATGCAAGGTACAAAATGATTTTTGTTTGACAATTATTTTTATTTCTTGTTTATTTTGGAAGTCTTCTTTACTGTAATAATTAAAGTTGACATTACTGGGTATATAATCATCAATATCAGCATTTTTTAAGAAAGAAGCTTTTGCCAATGATGACACTACATCAAATTTAGGCAAGTTGTGAAGATTTGACTTAGCCATTTATACTATATAATATTTAAAATAAATAGGAATATTAAATAATTAACAAGTAAGAGAAGTACTTATCTAAGTCAGCAATTAATGAACCTGTTTCAACAGTTGAAGACTGGAAATTGATAGCACAGGACTATTTTCATCTTTTCGCATTAGTATTTTGCCATATCTTGTCCACAAAAACTGATAGCATTTTTCTTTTTTAACCCATAAACAAACTTTAAATAGTTCTTTTCTTAGTTTTGTCAGACTTTCAACCACGTATATTTTAAAAGAAATAGATCTTGTATAGCCCAAATCTCTGGTAGTAAGATTTTTTAGCTGGTATTTCGCAGCAAAGAACTTATCACGTGCAGCTCTACGTGTAAATTTTACAACGATAGCTGGGTGGAATTTAGCCGTTGGTCTTGATCCTGGCAATCGGCGACTTGTGGAGATGTCACCATGGTGTATATCAACATCAACATTCGATGCAATTTGAAGTATATTATTATTTGTGTTCTCTGATTCAGTTTGCGGTATTCCTCAGATTTCAATGCATTTTCTTTGCCCCATATTATTCAAGTTCATCTTGCCCCTCTCTGATTTTAATATTTTCATTGTTTCTTTTGGCGAGTTCATTGTGTAAAAACGCATTCTTTTTCTTTAAATATTTATTACTTTCCTCTAACTGAGTCATCTTAATGATCATCACATCATATTTTTCACTCAGGAATGATAGGGATTTTATAGCATCATCAACTTTAATATTGAGTTGGTCAAATTTGTCCAGCAAAGGTGTAATTTTACGGTCAAAAAGTTGTCCCAATTTGGCCATTTCCAAGTTCGACTTAGCCATTAGTACATGAAAAAGTAACAAATAGCAAAAGAAGATAAAAAAATTAATAGAATAAGACAGATTAAAAAGGATTGAGAAGTTTTGAGATTTCTTCTCAGGCAGAGCTAAGTTAACGCGACCTTCTTGCTTCGCAACCAGGCCCCCAATGTCTTTGCTGTCTTTGCCAAGACGTCGATCTTTTCACTTTCTCCTCTGTCTTTGCCAAGACATCATTGTTTTTACTGATTAAATGCAAACTTTTAATGAAAAGATGAGCGTCATACTTGGACAAATTATGGAAAACAACAGGGATGAAGTTTGGTGCCCAATAGTTTAAATTACAGTCGTTGTGTGTCCTAAACTTCCCTGTAAAGTGGTCGTGATCAATGACCTTATCATCACACAACTCCTTTTCACAGATATGACAATGCGTCGCGTTATTCTGCCCGTGACACATGTAATTAAGCACTGAAAAACCCTTTTGGGAGAGCTTAAATGCTATAATGATAATAATAATAATAATAAAGAAACAGTCCTCGTCAATCATTAGCAAACGTTTATTAGACCTTACACTTTTGTAAATGTCATTCACAGTGCCTGCTTAAGACTTGACAAATTGATCGCCTACGTTCTCATCCTCATCACTGGCGGTGTGCCGATGCAAGGTCAGTGGGTATAGTTTATCATTGTAGCATTTTACGAGGTAGGCGTTGCCTGATGGCGCGTGGTGCTGATACCTCGCGGTGTGTTCGCCAACCTACTTTATTGGTGATGCCCTCAAAGTCAGCGTAAATAACAAATGGCACTTTCATGCCATGCTTGTGATTCTTGAATTGAAGAGTCGTCCCTTTTGGTGGAACTGCTGTTCTCACGGCGTCATGATCCATGCTATAGGTGAGATGACGATTGAGATGTTGCTTTGTTTAAAAATGGTTTAAGCATCGATCACAGTATTGTTTTGTACGTTCTACCCCACCTACCTGTCTAAATAGGAGTTTCGACATACTTCTAATGCAATGATAGTGACCATCGTATATTAGTAGTCTTATTGTTGTCTGTCCCGCTGCCGGTTTACTTAGTCTGAGAGGATAAACGTATTCACGATCGTCCAACCCAAACACATTCACGGTATACCCTGGATTATTTCGCTCAAACACGTCGATGTCACCAATCATGACGGGCCACTTTAAGCCTAACCAGTCTAGTTTACTTGCGTTCATCTTTAGTTCTTTTGTGATTTTTCCTGCGTCTTTCTTCGGTTTGATTGCGCTAATTGTAGACGTCCATTTAAAACACATTTTATCCTTGTTTTAAGGGTAGCAAAAAGATATTTGATAGACTTTGGGATCGATGCGTACTCACCCCGGGGGACAATCGGGTTTTACTTTGTGCTAAAAACCTCCAAATGCAAAACTCGTTTAAATCGCCAACCAGAACCACCTTCTTGATACGTGTGCAACGACCCCATAATCTTAGCGTTTATTGCTTTCAACGTCTTATTGACGTTAGTGGAGTGGTCAATGATGTGGTCACCTGATGAAAAATGTGGGAACGAACTTAACGGGAGTGAGCCTTTTGTATACTCACATTTTAGTATATTTATTAGCTTGTTTGGTTTTCTCGCCTCTCTTATTACTCTTTTGATCGTATGCCTTTTCAGACTAAGGAAGGCGTCTGGACCAACATCACGCACGCCTTTGATAGTATGAACTGAGTAGCAACCCTTAATTTCGTCTCACACGTTGATGTCATTCTCTGGTAGGTCTTTGTATACGGTATCGTTGACTAGTCTCCTTATGGCGCCAGTCGTAGCGTTTGTGACCCTAATGACTGGTGGTGGTACTTAAAAGGCTAACCAATTCGCAAAGGAACTTAACTGTTTTGCTGCCACTCTCATGGGGCCAGGTACTTGAGGCTCGTATGGAGTGGGCGTCATAGCTTCGATCCCGATAGTAGGATTAGGGGTGTCAAAGATGTATATGTTTATGACCCCTTTGTTATAACGAAAATGTTTCTTTGATGCGAGTGCAAGAGGCAAGACATCAATTTTTTCCAACCGTTCGTACGATGAAGACATGATGTGATTGACGCATGACGATGACGTAATTGTAGTAATTAGCGGACGTGAGGTCATTAGCTTCGAGTTGTGGCTGCGGTCAGAGAGGAATACCCTATGGCTGCACTCAAAGGGGAAAAGCCTATTTGCTAATGACGTCATTGCTATTGAGTAGGTGTGGGGCATGGGGCTAGTGACGTCACTACGATGCAGGAGATTTAAGCAGGTTTTGAGAATTTATGCAACTGGGGCGGGTTTGGGACGGTTTTTTGAAATAATTTGTGCAAAATAATAGAGGATAATATGCAAGAAGCGCTCAGACCTAAGCTTTCCCATTATTAAAGTG
This sequence comes from Pteroeides caledonicum, assembly GCA_026546875.1. NCBI lineage: Eukaryota > Metazoa > Cnidaria > Anthozoa > Scleralcyonacea > Pennatulidae > Pteroeides > Pteroeides caledonicum. Next base: position 1,855 of record JAOBAZ010140769.1, on the reverse strand, counting down.
AACAACGTTAGGTAGGCCAAGGTGGACCCACGGTCCAGAAAGGGTTAAAAACTATCTTGTTAACGCTTGCCAGGCCACGATCGACTTTTATTATTTTACGTAGGCCAAAGCCAGACGATTTTACGTAGGCCAACACCAGACGATTTTACGCGGCCAAGGTGGACCCACGGTCCAGAAAGGGTTAAACCAATTAATCCCTATAGTTTACTAAAAATAGCATATATTACAGTTAAAAAAACAAGTAAATACATACAGCCAATCCAGTTTCCGAATGTACTTGAACACATTTGGCGAAATACTTGAAAGATTGTTGCCGAATAAATTTCTAAAAATAATAAAACAACAAAGTTAGGAGCACACCCTAAATGTCGAAAACTCTCTGCAGCAGTCAACAAGCTCTGTAACACCTTTACTCAGGTGGCAAGCTGCACGGAAACCAAATGTTTAAGGACGTTCAAAGAGATAATTTCTTACAAGAACGAGATTGCCTTTTAATACGATCACTATTCAAATTATGCCAACAGTGATGTGGTACACTACGAAAAACTAAAGACGACGTCAGTATTTTATTCAAGCCCGACGGACCTCTCCCGGCTACGCTCGAAAAGCGTCCCAACCCCCCTGGATTCATTATTATTTATCTCCGAAGACCTTTGGGTACTCGTCGTTTCCGACATGTTCCGATCATCGTCGTTGCCCGGCTTCGACCGATCGTAGTTCATTCCGTCATGCTTAAAAGGCATGTTTTTATCTTTTAATACTTAATATTCATATTTCCTATTATTTACTATCGTAAACACATAAACTCTTGCCTCAAAGACCATTCAAACGTTTGTAATCATTGTGTCAGAGTTACTTCACTGAATATTATTTATCAAGAATTAAAACCGCTAAACTTTGGGACAATCATAGCGTATTTAGCTTTAGTATATAAACTGAGCGATGTGTTAGACAAAGTAACTTTAAAGTGTATATGCAATGAATTTTTCGTTATTGAGGTATTGTATCATTGAAATATCTAGCCTTTTTTTGATAATTTTGATACCACTCGCTTCCAAGTGGGTGAAAAGACTAGTGCCGAAATAAGGCAAAGTCGTGACGTATGCAAGGTGACGATTTGTCATCTGTCATGGATCTGTTGTGTTCAAAGCGAAACACCATTGCAAAAGAAGCAACAGTAACACTTTATCCGGTTCAAAATCAAAATGTCTGCGAGTGAAAGTAACGGCTTTGTGACGGCATCAGAGAAATCAACTGATTATGAGGACATTAGTCTAATCGTCGATTGTTAAACCTTATGTTTGAGCCCGACACAACAAGCGACTATGATGAGAATCCGGCGCAGGAAGATGGCATCTTAAGAGTGCTCTGGAGGCAAGACTTAATAAAAGTCACTTCCTGGTACGTAAGAATCATTACAGAGGTGGTTGTGTATTTTTTTAACAAATAATAATAGTGATTTCTAAACTGTCGTAGGTATACCTGTGAGCATTGCAGCTACACCGTATTACAGGACGTTCGGGAGTACCGGTGTTGTAAAGAATGCATGAGAAAATTAACGCTTCATGGCCAGAATGCCGTATGTATCACCCAGCCTTCGCAGTAGAGCGATGGCGTATTCATCTGGTTTTGGTACGGCAAAGTGTATTGTACCCGAACCATGTACCGGTACTTTAAAATATGTAAAATATACCCCAATTCAAATTACAATTAGAGTCAAAGTTCTTTGACCGACAATGTTCTAATAGGTTTTTTGGTATTTATTACATCAGCAAATAATTCTATAATTCAGTACATTTATGTTATAATCCTCAATCAGTAAATGCACTGGTTGAGGATGAATTATTTTATTTAT
>JAOBAZ010140658.1:0-10922 GCA_026546875.1 Pteroeides caledonicum | reverse complement strand
GGAGAAAACAGGACCTCGGTCATGAAATTTCATGACCTCGGTGCGGTTTTCCCCATCCGGACCTCGCAACCGGTAAATAACATATATATACCCAATTATATTGGAGAATTTATAAACACACCTGTTCCACCATCAACTGCATCAACCATTGAACCATTGGTGCTATGCCCACCAGGTTTAACAACATTACTTCTGTTATCTGACCCAATGCTGTTGTTAGCCAATGAACCATCAGCCGCATCTCTTGCGATACCTACGGATTAGGAGAGATGAAGAGATCAGTGCTCTGCCCAGACTTAAAGGGTAATCACAATACAAAATTCATCGACGATTTTGTCTCCTATAAATCAATTTTGAAACCACAGAGCAACTTGGTACTAACTTAGTACTAACTAACTAACCACAGAGCAACTTAGTACAACTTGGGCTAGTGAAATCGTCTGGTGTTGGTCTACGTAAAATAATAGTCGAGCGCGGCCTGGAAAGGGTTAATATATCATCTTCGTCTGTTAGTTTCTCGACATAATAGCTAATTGACCCACCAGTATTCTCTAAGACCGTGTCCGCCGGTTGTTTCTTTGGTTTTACGAGCTCTGAGACGTTAAGAGGTATCATCAAGTATACCATACGATTGACGAAATGAATTGCTTGACTATAAACGACACTTTCTTCGTTCGTCACCATCATCTTCTGCTCGTCTTCAGGATATGTCGACCATTTACCCAGCTGAAAAGAACAACAACAGGATTAAAAATCACCCTTTGACAGGGGCGTCGTCAGGCCCTTTCGTTTACTCGTTTCGTTGTCGAGATACTTCGGTTGGTTTGCCAAGTGGTTTCCAATTATGTAGCACATTAATGCATAATGCGCTACTGTATATACACAGAAAGCTTGAAATATCCCAGTGATTGTCGCTGCTTACCAGACGATTACGTTCGGTGACAATGGAGGCACCTAACAAATACAGCGGATAAGGCGGTTCCGGTCGGCGGTTAAAAATGCGGCACGTTTGACATTTTGCGATCGCTTTGCTTTGAATTGCAAGCTGCCAGGTAGATCGCATTTTATTAGATCTGGTCGGGTGACACATTTGTAAAAAAAGCGATCATGAAAAATTGATAGAGCGATATTTTGCACTGGATGGAAATCCGCCTTAAGGCGGGAAAATGCATTGGTGTCATCAGATCTTATCTTTATGGGAAACACAAAATCGTGTGCATGGGAGGAACATGTAACATGTTTATACCTGAGTAGCAGCAATATCCAGCGCTTCATTCGTGATCCCCAACTCGGTGTCGTCGTCATGTTTGTAGCCACCAGATTGAGTGATAATGACCAAATCATGTCTCGGAGGTTGCTGGTTTGTTTGTAGGTTACCAAGACTCGATCTTGATGTCCGTGGAGTGGACAATCGTTCAAACAAACCATTGTTGTGCAATGTGACTAAAAATAGTGAGAACATTGAGTTGTGCTTCCCCATTCAAAACATATCTGTGCACTGGCAAAAAAATGCCTGGTAGCAGTACTCTCTAAGAGTTTAAAGTGCCGATGAAACGAAAACGATTGAGAGTATCTACAAAAACTCTTTTTCGTTTACTTGCTCCATTATTGAGATATTTAACAATTATTGAACGAGGTTGAGCATGATATGGAGAATTATTCAGCCAACGCTTGTGTTATCCACCGAAACCGCAGGCTGAGGTGGATAAAACAAACCGAGGCGAAAATCGAGTTCAATAATTGTTTGGTCGGTCGGTTTTTCTCACTAGAAAAAAACCATCGTCTGTGCACTTTGGTTGGCTAGTGGTTTGTTGAAATTTGACTTGGGCGCACTGTGCACAGGATGGCACATTAAAAATTTGTAAACATGGATGCAGACTGATGAGCGGTTAATTTTACTGTCTATTTTGTGTTTTACTGTCTATTTTTCCCGCAGAACATGTGGAAATGTCTTAAATAGAATTTCTAAAACGACTCAAGCAAGCACTAAAAGGTAAACAGTTCATTAAATGTTTTAACATTTAAAAATACTTAAATATATTTTGCTATTTGCTTGGAATCGTTACGTGGTTGTTTCACGAGGTAGCATTTGTAAATAAGTTTTAGATTGTTTCGTCTCATCACCTATATATAATGCCGGTAAATTACTTCATGGTTGGTTCATTTGTAAGATTTTTATTATCCACTGGTTGTGAAAGATCGCTGAAAGGGAGCGCTCGTTTAAAAGGGATCCTCTACTCTGATAACAAATACCAACTAAATATATCTAAATGTAGCGAAATAAGGATCTGTATACATTAAATTTGTCCTAACTGTATCCTTCATATGTAATTAACTTTCAAAGTTGAACCTCTGAATCCATGGGGGCCGCCATCTTGATTTTTGATGACGTAACTTGGTTGCTTGATATATTTCTCAATTGTTTTCGTCCATTAACTATGCCATTTTGATCATTCTAAGATTCACTGAGTAATGACTGATCAATGACAAATGCTATGCTCATCATTGTTCTCACTTTTTAAGGAAATTTCCTTAAATTATGCTGTTTCTATGGGAGGTGGTATTAGTTATAATGAGGAAATTATGCATTCTTTTCAAAAGTTCATTTTCGAAAAGTAGGAACAAACTTATGGAAATTAATTGTGAGAGCGCTGATGGTCATATTTCATTAACAATAAGAAGTAAATTGGAAGATATCAACTAGTCAAGCAACCAAGTTACGTCATCAAAAATCAAGATGGCGAGCGCCATGGGATTGGAGGTTGAACTTTGAAAGCAAATTACAAGTGAAGGAAACAGTTTGGGCAAATTTAATGCAAATAGATGTTTATTTCACTCCATTAAGATGTATTTAGTTCACATTTGTTTTTAGAGTGGAGGATCCCTTTAGCGATCTTTCACAACTCGTGTAAAAAATCGTACGCACTCACCAGCCATGACGTAATCTATATTTATTCGCTCGAAAGTTTCACCAGGATGTCTAAACACTCCAACATTTATTAAAAAACCTACGCCAAGGAAAAGATAAATAACTTAAAACTTCAGAGACTTTCTCTTATTGCAGACGATAGTTTATCGTGTAATATGTTTCCTGACCAAATTAAAGCGCCCAAACTCGTATATTAACCCTGTAAAGCTCAAAATATTTTTGTTCTGTTCTTTGTTTCTCTATTGTATTGTTTTTGTTCTAGGCTATGTTCTTTTGTTCTCAACGTCCGATATATCGGTCAATGAGCGTCAAAATATAAGTTTAGACGCTCAAATTTGGCAACGACACCAATTACACGATAAACGTTCGTCTTAAAATGAAGTTGTATAAACACGATTCAGGTGACCTTTTAACAAAAACTCGAAACAGCATGGCGTTGTTGGTTTACCAAGATATTTTTTCGTTCACGGGATATTTAGCTTTTTAAATTGCCCAGGACATTTGTAAGATCTTTAAAGGTGATCTAAAGTTATTGTTTCTTTTGAAAGAACAGTGGAAAGTGTATAGTAACTTATTTTACCGATTTTCATTCCTGTGCTCCGTTCGTGAGATCATTCGTTGTTGCTAACGTCCAGTGAAAACAAATTTACGTCACATACTGCATAATGAGCTTTTGTTAAAGTGCATGACACAATTTTGTTTATTCACAGTTACTGGAGTACATGGTTTGGAAACTTGATTGAAATTCAACAGAACTCATTATTTATGTTGGGTGATGTTTGTGCAAGTTTGGGGTCCTTTCTCGTCACATGACTATTGTATTTTGTGCTGAATGACCAATAACAGTGCTTAAAATTTCTACTGTTCAATTTTACGGGTAAATGATTGGGTCGATTCATTCCTATTGGTTGTTTGGCCAAGAAAACAATGTGCATGTGATGCGGAAGGACCCTAAACTTGCAAAAACCTGGACAATAACAGAGATAATGAGTTCCATTGAATTTTGATTAAGCTTCCAAACCGTGTTCTCCAACCACTGTGGTTTATTGCAGCATTGGAAAATGTTTTGTGTAGTTCATCATGGTGCAAGTTATTTTTGAAAAAAATGATGTTACGTGCACTATTTAAGCTGTTGAAGAGATGGACGTAAGGCTAAAAAATGGTCAGTGACTGGGAACGAATTTGCACCAAAATGACGTCAAAATGACGACACTGGTTTTCCAAATTTTACACAGAATCAATCTCAATCAATAAACTGTGAATACATTTCATCAGTTATATCAGGTTGTTATGAATTGACATCACTGATGAGATGTATTCCCAATCTATAGACTGAAATTGGCTTTACGTGAATTCAATGTCGTCATTTTGACGTCATTTTGTTGCAAATTCGTTCCCAGTCACTGACCACTTTTTAGCCTCACTTTTTTTCAAAAATAACTTGCACCATGATGAACTACACATAAATAACTCTCCGATGTTATAATAAACGAAATTGTGTCATATGCACTTTAAATGTCAGTTAGATTTCATATTATCAGCCGAAAACGTTTGCAGATTAATAAGACTTTTATTCTTTTCACTGCTGTAAGTCCAACAAAATTCAATGAACAAGAATGGCGAAGACAAATTTTATTTCCAAGTGTATGACAGCTCATTATCGAGTATGTGACATAAATTTGTTTGCACTGTACATTCCAGAAAGCGTCGATTATCTCACAAACGCAGCACAGAAACAAAAATATGTGAAATAAGTTACTATACACTTATCACTGTTCTTTTACATAAAACAAAAATGTTCGATTTAGGTCATCTTTAAGTTATTTAGAAATAAATAAAGTTCTAAAAACGTTTGATTTATTGATTTTTGAGATATAGCTTGTACATTTTGAGATATAGACATTTCCCTCGTGTTGGGAAACCTGGGACTCGTTGACGTTGGTGATAACTTTTGTATTCTTAACCATGTCAAAACGATGTGTTCTCGCACTAGTTTGAAGAAGGCAAAGGTTATCACGAACAAAAATATATATATCTAAATAATTTTAACATTGTGTCTGGTGTTTTTGAACGACACTCAGGTTTAGAGCTTCAATGTGAAAATACTCTTCACAAGCAAAATTTGCAATTTTAATCAAGGTAAAATTCGCAATTTTAATCAAGAGATAGACCCAAAACGCAATGCGCAAATACTCAAAACGCAATACGTACATGTACATGTACATCGGTTGTGGTGATGGTGGGGGGGTTACTACTTTTTAGAATTCATGTGAAGGGGGTCATAGAATTTCTTTTTGTGATACAGGGGCCAGTGCTGATTACCCAGATCCCAGAGTTTACTGGCGGAGCCAGATGCGTAATGCGATCTGTGCGGGGGGAAAACGTTACAGGTTCCGACGCAAGTGAGCCTTCTGGTCATTTCTCTGTTTTGTGGGTGGCGCCATACGGAACACCTTTTTGTTCCCATGTCACGCCAGGAGCGGGTTCAAAAGCTACACCAGAAGTGGAAGCTGACAGTAAAAATGAGGGAGAGGTGTAACATATTTTCGAAATTTATGTACGTACTATATGGACGGTTCCCGACATAAAAGATAAATTTGCGGCGCAGTTAACCAGAAAATGTCCGCAATGACTTACGTTTCTCAGACGACTGTCTTTTCTTCTTGGTATCGTTTTTGTACAGTTTCTTGATCTCTGTTTGAACATCACTGTAGAACGTTTCTTCCCAAAACTGAGGGTTTTGCCAGATGGGATGATCCTGGACACATGTGTACGCAAATTGCATGACACCAGGGGCAAGATTCTGTGGGGGAAATTATTAGGTTTTACTGAAGGAGAATTATTGATGTATTATTTTTACCAGGTCCGTAGCTCGGGGTACGTACATGTAACTAAATAGAGCAATCTGAGCAAGAGGTCCGTATCGCACCACTACGGACCGGGCGCTTTGCGCGCTAAAAAAGGCAAACGCCGAAATTACATAAAAGACTTTATACTATAAAACTTTATACCTTATACTTTATACCAAAGACTTTATACGATAAAACACGCATCGTCTGCCACTGGAAGAAACCTTCCTTGTACTAGTAAGGCAGTTTCCAATAGCCAAATGCATGCTTTGCATGCCTATTTTTTTAAAAAGTCTTAAAGGTTTTTGAATTTTATACGTTTCTGGTTTCTCCAAAAAATGAATGGAAATCGATAATTGGGCTAAGATTGAGGGACACATTTGATATGTTAACGGAATCTGTAATATTTTGTGACGTAGCATACGAGGTCAAAATTTCTTTCGTTCTCCTAGAAGCGTTTTTGCAAGCTAAAGTAATGTAGTATGCAACAAATGTTTTATAATTCTGGTTATGGTTTTATTAGAAAGAAATCGAGAAATGATTAAGTACATGAAACCTAGCGGATCTGACCGTGAACAAAAGACCTGGAACTGGCGACAGAACAGAAATCCATTTTGCTGTCTTTAGTCTCTTATATCTTTGCTTCCCCTTGATGAAACTTGCTGAAACTTAGTAATTATGTTTAATAAACAAAATTATAAGTCTGTCATCAATTTGGGAACAAAATTTTGATCGCAAAATGGATTTCTATTTGACAATTAGTGCCAGTCCTTTTCCGTGTTTCCAGATCATCTGTAACTGATTAACAGTTCTTTCATATATCTTCTTTTCGTCGAGATATTAAGTATTATTCGCGCTCAGCCCTCTGGGCAGCGAAACAAATCATCGATTGTAGTGTCTTTTTAGGGACCGGAATTTAGTCTTTTAGGAATTTAGAAACTGCACGGGTAAAATCTCACAGCCTGTAACAACACCGTTGACTCAACATTATTAATCGACAAAAACTATTGAAGAATATGTCAAACAACCAAGTTAGGTCATCATAAAGCAAAATGGCGGCCTCCATGTATTCAGAGGCTACACTTTGAAAGTAAATTGCAAATAAAAGATACAGTTAAGACAAATTTAATAGATATAGATGTTTATTTCACGCCATTTAGATGTATTTAGTTGAGATTTGCTTTTAAAAGACATTGGCAACAAATTTTTTTATTGTCTAAAGTGAAAGAACTCTTAAAACTATTTAATAACATATCATGCAGTTTCTTCATACAGTATCTTGTTTAGTTCTTGAGATGATTATAATTCGTGCTTTTTCTAGTCCGTCATCTTGGCACAATTTTTAACCTCGTTAACTTCGGATTTGATGACGTCATGTGCCGGTTAAAAATTCTTAAACGTCTCCCCGTGCTACGGATTCAAAGTCAAATGTTTGTTTGGTTTCCACACAAACAAGTAACAGCGAAGTGTTAAGATAACATTGTTAAGTCAGGTATTGTAATGTGATCTTCAAGATAAAAGTTTGCGTGATCCTCCACTTGACGTCATTTTTGCATATCCGGTAAAATCCAAAATGGCGGACGAGAGCAAATTTACTGAAATTTGAAATGAAATATATGGAGAACTAAGGGAGATATTACTAAAAGTTTTAAGAGTTCTTTCATTTGAGACAATAAAAAAATCTGTTGCCAATGTCCTTTAAAGTAAAGGATTCCTTTAACGGATTTATATAATTCAACTTTTGCTCATCACTTTGACGTAAACCAAAATAAATTTGTGCCAAAAATAAATAAATTACATTATTATATAACTAGTATAGTTCATCGGTCCATCCACTAAAATCAAGCATTCTGATTGGTTCCTGAACGGTCGGTAACCAGCAGTACGGACCGGCTAGGTTCGGCGGCGGGAATTTTTGATCGTTTTTAGTCATATAATAAATAGTTTATTGACTGAGCTTCTTCGGTCTGTACAGGAGGATACTGGTCTTTTTTCGCTTGTATGGACCTCGCCTATATATTCGGTCCAAACAAGCGAAAAAAGAACTCGACCAGTATCCTCCTGTACGGACCTCTTGCCCAGTCAATAACATATGTACTGCACAGAAGTAACCTAATGTTCCGATCGCGACCGGACAAAATTTATATTATATTTCATGTATATGAAACGCGTACCGAACGCGTCCCAGAACGGGTAACGAAACGCGTTGTTCATTAGGTAACTTCTGAGCAGTAGCTATACTCTGTAAAGAGTTTTATTTTTGGAAGTACGTGCGAATTCTTTGTGAAAGTTGTTAAAGCACTGAGGATAGCAATATTTACAAACTTTGACAAGATGTCGAGATGTTCTTTTGGCAAAGACACCCAGTATATGCTACATTTACGGACTTACCATACAAAACTCAGATGTTAATGGAAGCAAAGCTGATGCCACAGCGCCATCGTTCAAGCTTGCATCATCCTAATAATAAAAATGAAGATATTGTTTATCAGGTCCGTAACCATAGAGATTATAACTAGCACTAGAGGGGCCATCGACGGTGAAAGTGGGGAACGCGTTGATTGGGGGGCAAAATCAAGTCCCGGATGTTCACTCATTCACGATGTTGTCCGTCTTGTCCGAGGCCCAAATAAGTCGTTTTAAACGAGTTTTTTTTATTGCTAAACGGTTTTGGCCTTAAAATATCATTTTAGAATGTTTGAAATAGTAAAACCAGAGCCCTCAATATAGAAGAGTTGGGACAGGTATTGTTCTCCAATTTCTGGGCGCTAATTGGCCAAAACGCATCACATGATCAATCGCCGCCATTTTCGTTCCTAATTAGTATTCACGGGCTAACAAATTGTAACAAATATAAGCGTGTTGAGTGACTTTTTGCTACATATTATGGTGTTTTGTGTGTTTGGACGCTATAATTCCTTTTCCAAAGGGTAACTGGGTAAGAAATCCAGACAGATTAAAGAAATGGCTAGCAGCTGCGACCAAGAGAGCAAAATTTAAACTCCAAGTCTTCTTGGCTTCGTGAGGCAAATGAACACATTTTTGGTTTGTCTTTTTGTTTAAATTTGTGTTATCATATTACTGTAGTTTTACATAAACAATGAATATGTACATTTGCAGTTCTTTAACGAATATTCAAATACAAGTACTGAAATAACGTTTGTGGTTTGTTTTAGCGTTTAATGTAATGCACTTTGACTTTGTTGGCTCGAGTTTCATTCTTGGTTTAATTTCGAAGCGAGTCAATTCAAACCATACATTGCAAAAAAGCCGGGATCAAATGTGATTATAACATTTTCGCATTGTAGGGCGAACGTTAGATGGAGCAGCTAAAAGAAAAATTATTGATAAAACTGACTAGAGTTGTCCTGTGTTGTAGTATCATTCTTGAACAATCACTTATTAACTAAATACATTATATTTATACAGTGTTTAATTTCAGCTTCAAACTGCTTTGTAATTTATTATTTTATATTTGTATTCTTACACTTCTCAAATGTCCTGAGTAGTGATAAGTGATAATATTAGTATGCTAAACAAGTTTTGTTGTGGGGAATGCTTGTGATCAGGGACAGGGGAATTCTTGTGTTGAAGATCTTTTCTGGGATAAATTAGATCTTATTTAGATAAGTGGAATACTAAAAGAATAGAATCACAATCTCCAGCTGGAAGTGCAAAGTCTGAGAAGGGGATTAAGGAAAGCAAAAAAATAATGTATTATTACCATACTTAATTTTAAATTATATCGGGTCCTTAATTGGTTGATAAAAGTACGTAAATTTTCCAGAACAAGTTAACCTGCATGTTTAATTAACCTTGCAAGCTATCTTAAATTAAAAAATTATAAACATTAAATTCATTTTAATTCAAAAGGCCTCTGGGAGAGGTTTGTAGTCAAAACATCAATACTTAATTGAGCATTAAACTCATATGACAAGCAGTTTTGAAGTTGAAATATAAAGAAAATAGTTTTAGCTATATTTCCACTTTTGTACCCATTTAATTTCTCAGATTAACAATTTCCAGTGAATTGAAGTGCTACTTATCAAAATATGACAATTTATGTCAATACATGTAGACTCAAAACTATGACTCAAATACTGTACTCTCATGCCTTGGTTTCATCAATCAAGAGCAAATATCATATATAGGCTAAAGTTCCATGGAAGTAAGACTCCTTGAGTTGAGGTCATAGATATAGGTATGGTTGAGGTACAGAAATTTTGGACATGATCATGAGGGCACAGAGTACTAGCACATGAATCATTGTACAACAAATATTGGTTCACAAAAAAAATCCCCATGGCCGAAACAGTTTGTTGGTTATTGGATGTTATAATTTTTAGGATTCTGGCCCCATTCAACTGCTAAGAATGCAATAAATACACGATATTTTTTAGAAACATCTGGCTACACTCAGAGTCAGTTACAGTAGGCCTACTACGTCTACAGACTGCAGTAGCTAGTAGCTGTACCCTAAAACGCCGCATTGAGCGTATAAAATTTTTTCCTGTTGTAATACCAAATTAATACCAGTTGTATCATTAGAAGCATAATATTTTATAATCTTGTTTCAATCTATGAATGAAAAGTCAAAAGGACAAACATGAAACACTGACAGTGACAGTGACAGTATAAGTGAGTATAAATGAGTTTTGATGTAGCCTACGATTTCGGAAAAATTTCCGGTTATTCCAGAGTATTCTTAACAAAACACCCAGAAGATGATTGAACGCGTCTTTCTTCAAAGAAATTTTGGCAGAATAAAGTAATCTGCCCTTGCAAACTTGCAAAAAAGCTAATTATCTGGTTTATCCGCTATGTACATGTACGCCATACAAAATCCTGTTCAAGTAGGAACGAAAATGGCGGCTCCGCGCTCGCCCTAGACCCATTGTCCCAACTCTTCTATATTGAGGGCTCTGAGTAAAACCAGTTGGAAAAAAGCACTGTTTTTCCTAAAAAACCGGCAAAACGGCCTCAAACAACGAATGGAAAAATTTTTATAAAGATTTTTATAATTTCTATGTCCGTAACTCCGTCCGGTAATAAATCTGATTGGTTGAGCCATAGTCAGTAGAGTAGATGGTCTGGAAGCTTGTTAAAAATTCAATAGAACTCATTATTTATGTTGATCTCGGTTT
>JAOBAZ010140547.1:0-10922 GCA_026546875.1 Pteroeides caledonicum | reverse complement strand
GTGACGATAACCGCCACCGACAGCAAGGGAGCAACCGCAACTCATGACCTGACCGTCACGGTGACCGATGAGAATGAAGCACCGAAGTTTGCGTCGGATGTGATGGCAACAGCGAGTGTGGCTGAGAACGTATCGTTGGTGGGTACTTATACGGCTACTGACGAGGACGATGGTGACACAGTCTCCTACAGTCTGAAGGAAGAAGGTGATTGGGAAAAGTTTGATTTTGACTCTACTACAGGTACGTTGACCTTCAAGACCGCTCCTGACTATGAGGCTATGGACAGTGCGGCGGGTACGAATGATTACAGTGTGACGATAGTAGCAACCGACATTAGGGGAGCAACCGCCGAGCATGACCTGACTGTTACGGTGACCGATGAGAATGACAATGCACCGAAGTTTGCGTCGGATGTGATGGCAACAGCGAGTGTGGCTGAGAACGTATCGTTGGTGGGTACTTATACGGCTACTGACGAGGACGATGGTGACACAGTCTCCTACAGTCTGAAGGAAGAAGGTGATTGGGAAAAGTTTGATTTTGACTCTACTACAGGTACGTTGACCTTCAAGACCGCTCCTGACTATGAGGCTATGGACAGTGCGGCGGGTACGAATGATTACAGTGTGACGATAGTAGCAACCGACATTAGGGGAGCAACCGATGAGCGTGCCTTGACTGTCACGGTGACGGATGTTAATGACAATGCTCCGAAGTTTGCGGATGGTGTGAAGGCAGAGGTGGAGGTAGCGGAGAACGTGGCGTTGGTGGGCACATATGAGGCAACTGATGCGGACGCTACGGACACAGTCATCTACAGTCTGAAGGGGAATGATTCGGATAAGTTTGAGGTTAGTACTAGCGGAATGCTGACCTTCAAGACTCCTCCTAACTTTGAAGCACCGGGTAGTTCAGAGAATACGAATGTTTATAAGGTGACGATAGTAGCAACCGATGGAGCGATGGCAACCGCCGAGCATGCCTTGACTGTCACGGTGACGGATGTTGTATCGGAGACTATATTTGGTACGGATGGGAACGATACTATATTTGGAGGGGACGGCAATGACGTTCTACAGGGCGGAGACGGCAATGATGAGCTTCACGGTTTAGAAGGCGACGACAACCTACAGGGCGGAGCTGATGACGATATCTATTACTACAAGAGAGGCGATGGCAAGGACACGATAACCGATACTAGCGGTTCAGACACAATCCTGCTTGAAGATATCGATATAGAGTCGATCGTGTTGGAGTTTGTTAATAATGACATGGTGATTAAGTTCCGTGACAATGCCGATTCTGACACTATCCCTGACACCAACAGTATCACGATCAAGGACGGCAAGACCACAGATAATCGGATAGAGAAGTTTCAGATAGGCAAAGGTGGAGCAATTTACGATGTAAGTGGCATCACGGGAGCTAAAACTGGCGATAGATTTGCCAATCCTTCCTTGACTGGCACGTCTGAAGCCGACTGGATTTCTGGCGGCGGCCGACGTGACACTATCAAAGGTGGGGATGGCAACGACTATCTCATCGGGGGTGATAGTCATGACACTATCAACGGCGGTTCTGGTAATGACGCTATTTTCGGAGGTTCTGACAATGATGTTCTAAAGGGAGGGGTCGGAGATGATATTTATTATTATCGACGAGGAGATGGTAGCGATGAAATAACCGATGATGGCGGTAAGGACACGATCAGATTTCAAGACATAGACATAGGGTCTATAGTGATGAAGTTTTCTGGTGATAATGGTGATAATATAGAACTCAGATTTAGGAATAATGCGGATTCTAATGCTATCTCAAGCACTGATAAAATCACGATTTTAGGAGGCAAAACTGGGGGTAGGATAGAGCAGTTTCAGATAGAACAAGGAGGAGCAATTTACAATGTTAGCGGCATCACCGACGCCAAAACCGGTAGTTCGAGAGCGGATCTGTCGTTGAGCGGCACAGCTTCGTCTGACTGGATATCTAGCGGCGGCGGGGATGACAATGTCAATGGTGCAGACGGAAACGATTATCTCATCGGCGGTTCTGGTAATGACAATCTTTTCGGCGATTCCGGTAATGACACTCTTTTCGGCGGCTCTGGTAATGACACTCTTTCTGGAGGGGCTGATGATGACAATCTTTTCGGCGGGTTGGGGAATGACAGTCTTTTAGGCGACGATGGTGATGATACTCTTTTCGGCAATGAAGGTGATGACATCCTTGCCGGCGGTTCGGGTAATGACAGTCTTTTAGGCGGAGTCGGGGATGATATTTATCACTACAAGCGAGGTTATGATAAATATGAGATAAACGATATCGTCGGTTCAGACACGGTCAGATTTGAGGGCATAGACGCAGAATCTATCGTGTTAAAGTTTTTCGATGATAATGATGATATGGAGATCACGCTCAGAGACAATGCCGATTCCGACACCATCTCAACCACTGACATAATCACAATTGCCGACGGCAAGACCACTAAGCGAGTAGAGAAGTTTCAAATAGGCAAGGACGGAGCAATTTACGATGTTAGTGCGATTACGGCGGGTCAAACGGGTAGTGTAAATCCTGATACGTTGACTGGCACGTCTGAGTCTGAGTGGATTTCTGGGAGTTCGGGCGATGATGAGCTTCACGGTAATCTTGGTAATGACTATCTTCTCGGCGGTTCTGGAAATGATACTCTTCTTGGCGGGGCTGACAATGACTATCTTCTCGGCGGTATCGGAAATGACTCTCTTGATGGCGGAACCGGTGATGACACTCTAGAGGGTGGTATCGGAAATGACTCTCTTGATGGCGGAGAGCACAATGACTATCTTATCGGCGGTTTGGGTAGTGATATTCTAAAGGGGGGTGATGGCAATGATGTTTATCATTACAAACGAGGAGACGGTAAAGATCAAATAACCGACAGTAATGGTTCAGATACAATCAGATTTGAGGGCATTGATATAGAGTCGATCGTTTTAGAGTTTTCTGGGAATGATTTGATGGTGAAGTTCAGGAATAGTGCTTATTCTGAAACTATCTCTAAAACCGACATTATAACGATCAAGGACGGCAAGACCGGGGGCAGGATAGAGAAGTTTGAGATCGGGGGGAAGGTTTACGATGTTAGTAACATCACGGTAGCGAAAATCAGTAAAGAATTAGTTGCAGGCGATTCTGAAGTTATCTGGGCATCGGGCGGCGAAGGCAATGACCAGCTTGTCGGTAAGGAAGGCAATGACTATCTTCTCGGCGGGTCGGGTAAAGACGAGCTTTACGGTAGGGAGGGCGATGACCATATTTACGGAGGTTCCGGTGACGACAGAATTTTCGTTACAGCTGGTAATAACTACTTAAACGGAGGAAGTGGCGAGGATTATATTAACGGCAGTGACGGCAATGACACCATTGACGGCGGGTCTGAAAATGACAGAATTTTCGGTCAGCGAGGCGATGACACTATTGATGGCGGGGATGGCAATGACTCTATTGAGGGCGGTCCCGGAAATGACTATCTCTACGGCGGCGCTGGTGATGACATTCTTGACGAGGATGTAAGCGGAGATGATACTCTAGAGGGAGGGAGCGGCAATGACACCCTAATTGACTACGGAGGAGATGAACTCTACATCTATCGAATAGGCGATGATGATAAAGATGTGATAGAGGATAAAGATACGATAGATGATCGGAGCGGGTCGGACATGATTATATTCGAAGGGGTCGACCTAGAATTTATAGTCATGGAGTTTTCAGGAGATGACATGCTTATTACTTTCATGAGAGGTGAAGACTCTAATTCTATTTTATTTTCCGACTCGGTTAGGATTAAGGGCGGCAAGCTCTTTGATAGACGGATAGAAAAGTTTAAGATAGGTGAAGATGGTCCAATCCACAATGTTAGTGATATTTTCAATGTTGGTAGTGATAATATAGATTCACGTTGGAATGGCGACTACGAATCAGTTGATTCGTTTGATGGTGACGCAGCTGGTGACGAAAGTAAAGACTGGATTTTCGGAGGTCGTGGCAATGATTCCTTAGATGGCAAGAGGGGTAGTGACTATCTTATCGGGGGGGTTGGTGATGACACTCTTATCGGTGGAGAGGATCATGACTTTCTACAAGGAGGTTCTGGCGATGATACCTTAAATGGCGGGTTTGCAAATGATTATTTATACGTCAGTTCTGGCGATAATGACCGCTTATACGGCGGGTCTGGTGATGACCATATTATCGGAGGAGAAGGAGATGATTCATTAGATGGAGGCTCTGGCGATGACAGTCTAAATGGTGGAGAAGGTAATGATATCTTAAACGGCAGAGAAGGCTATGATACCTTAAATGGCGGAAAAGGTGATGATATTTATCGTTACAAGCGGGGGGATGGTAAAGACATAATCGATGATACTTTAGGTTCGGATGTGCTTGAGTTTCAAGACATAGACATAAGATCTGTCGTATTGGAGTTTTACCGTAATGATATGTTTTTTAAGTTCAGGGCTAATGAAGATTCTGACACTATATCAAATACGGATGTAATTATGATTAAGGGTAGCGATAGTGGAGATAGTACAGATAGATTTCGAACCGGTAGAGACGGATTAATTTACGATGTTGTAGATATTACCGCAGCCAAAACAGGAGGGTCTGGGGTAGATACGTTGAGCGGCGGCTCTGGAGGTGACTGGCTCTCTGCAGGTTCTGGCGACGATGAGCTTTACGGTAAGGACGGCAATGACTATCTTCTGGGAGGTGCTGGTCAAGACACTCTAGATGGCGGTGATGGTGATGACGTTTTGTTCGGCGGTTCTGGTGATGATACTATTATCGGCGGAGAGGGGAATGATAGTCTTTTCGGGGGAGCTGGTCAAGACACCCTAGTGGGCGGTGCTGGCAATGACCTTTATCATTACCGTCGAGGAGATGGTAGTGATCAGATAATTGAGAGTGGAGGTGAGGATGTTATTAGGTTTGAGGGAATTGATTTAAGTTCTATAGTTTGGGAGTTTTCTGGAGATGATGTGTTGCTCAGGTTCAGAGAGAGTGCGGATTCTGATGATATTTCAGCTACGGATATGATTACGATTGAGGGGGGCAAGAAGGTTGAAGGTGGGATAGAGAAGTTTCAGATAGGGGAGAGTGTCTACGATGTTAGAGGTATTACGGGAGCTGATACAGGCAAGTCATCGAGTGCGGAGAGGTTGACTAGTACGGGTGAAGGAGACTGGCTTTCTGGCGGAGACGGTGCAGACACTATTACCGGCGCCGATGGGGATGACTATATTTTCGGAGGTAGCGGAATAGATAACCTTGTAGGAGGAAATGGTGATGATTATATCGATGGAGGCTCAAGCGATGACACTATTTATGGCAGTGCTGGAGATGATATTATTTACGGAGGTAGAGGGGTTGATCGAATAAATGGCGGAGCGGGCAATGACACTCTAGAAGGTGGTGATGGCAATGACTTTATTCACGCTGGAGAAGGCAATGATACCATAAATGGTGGAGCTAATGATGACGAGCTTTACGGCGAGGCTGGCAACGACGTCTTGTCTGGGGGTAGCGGAGTTGGAAAAGACTCACTTCACGGCGGAAATGGAGATGATATTTATCACTACAATCGAGGCGACAATAACGATGTGATAACCGATACCGGCGGCTCGGATCTTCTTGTATTGGGTGGAGGTATAGAGATAGAAACTATTATGATAAGTTTTTCTGGAAATGACATGGTGCTTAGGTTTAAGAATGGAGCAAATTCTGATGCTAGGTCGTATCTGGATATGCTTACGATTAAGGGGAGCAAGACGATTGATGGTCGGATAGAGAAGTTTCAGATAGGAGGTAAGGTTTACGATGTTAGTGAGATCACGAAAGCCAAAACTGGAGGTCGTGGCAAGGATAGTTTAGATGGCGATTCTGGGGGTGACTGGATGTCTGGAGGTGGCTACGATGATACTATTACCGGTGCCGATGGGGATGACTATATTTTCGGAGGTAGCGGAGAAGATATAATTGAAGGCGGTGAAGGCGATGACAGTCTATGGGGCGGAGATGGTGCTGACGATCTTGTAGGTGGGAAAGGAAATGATACAATTTTCGGGGGTCGGGTCGGAGATTCGCTTTACGGAGAAGAAGGCGATGACTATCTTGACGGCGGTGAAGGCCGTGACTATGTGTACGGTAGAGAAGGTAATGACACTATTATTGTCCGAGATGGCAATGACAAGCTATGGGGCGGTGCTGGCGATGATCTTTATTATATTTCCTTTATCGAATATGACATTGAGATAACAGAGTCTAGAGGAGGAATTGATACTCTTAGACTAGGAATAGATTCTACCCATCGAGTTTCTCCGTCTGAAGTTAGTTTTGTTTTGGTTCAGGATTTTCATGAAAAAGGAGATGATCTGAAGATAACTTATGGGACGGAACAATCGATCACGATCCATCAGTGGACAGCAGATGAGAACAACCGTATAGAGAAGTTAGAGTATTTTGATAGTGACGGAAGACTTGAAACCATTAGTGAGTTAGATAAAGAGGATTTTTCTCGAACGGAGTCTAAGACTTTAGCTTATTTGATTAGTCAGCTGTCAACAGATGACTATGATGATGAGTTTGTCGATGTATTTTTGGAGGAGGACACGGACTTATTGGGACTGTCTTCTTCGGAAACGCCTGATTTACTTTAGTCTTATTTGACTCTTCTGTTCGTGTTGGTTCTCAGCTGAGTCCTCGTTGACTGACTATGTCTGTTCATCTCTGATTGACAGGGTTTATCATTTTCTTTGCCTAGCGTGCGTTTGTTTCCGCTTAGCCCTAGTCGATCCTTATGATGTCACATCTTAATCCTGATTCGCTCTTGTATTTTTTGAATGACCCCCCTATCTTTCCCGCTCTCTCCTAGAATTTTTCGACTTTCTAAACCTCTAAGCTCTCTAAAAGCCGAGTCTAAGAAACGTACGAGTCTTTAGTCTTCTATTTAGCTTTTGTCTTATTATCCTTTGCTCTACAGGGAGGTAATAGGTATTGACATTTGATAAGTGTTTTGTGTAGACTCCGACTCATAGTTCTACTAATTTCGGTTATATTTATTTATCATATTGAATGGGTAGTGGTTGAGTATAAATATAGGTAAGGAGATATTGTATAATGAGAATGTTTTCATATTTTGATTTGTTTAGGGAATTGGGGATGAAGGATCGGGTAGTTCGGGGTCGTGGGGGTTCTGGCGTTGGAGTGTTGGGACTGACGGCATTGGGACTGGTGCTTGAGGCGTGTGGTGGAGGTAGTAGCGGAGGGGGTGGAATTAATCCGAAAACTAATAATGCTCCGAAGTTTGGTGCGGTTGACAAGCAAGCTCTTGCAGATGGGGTAAAAACAGGGGAGAAGGAAGGTCAGCTAGTTGTAAGTGAGGGTGAGAATAAGTTAGCTTTGGGTAAGTTTGCGGCGAGTGATGTGGACGCAGGGGACACGATAACTTACAGCTTGAAGGGGGATGATTCGGGTGAGTTTAGGATTGATTCTAGCACGGGTGCGTTGAGCTTTGTGAGAGCTCCTGATCGTGAGAGTCCGCAGGATAAGGATAAGGACAATGTTTATAAGGTTACGATAGTAGCGACTGATAAAGCGGGATTGACCGCAGATCGTTCACTTGAGATTGAGGTGACCGATGTGAATGACAATGCTCCGAAGTTTGGGGATGATGTGAAGGCGACGGTGGAGGTGGAGGAGAACATAACAGCGGTCGGTACATTTTCGGCGAGTGATGTGGACGCAGGGGACACAGTCTCTTACAGTCTGAAGGATGGGGGTGATAAGGATAAGTTTGACATTAATAGCACGACAGGAGAGTTGAGCTTCAAGACCGCTCCTGATTATGAGACTCCGGGTAGTAAAGCGGGTAATAATGTTTATATTGTGACAATAGTAGCGACCGATAAAGCGGGAGCAAAGGCAGAGCATACTCTGACGGTTACGGTTACTGATGGTAATGAAGCCCCGAAGTTTGGCTCTAGCCTAGAGACAACAGCGAGTGTAGCGGAGAACACTAAGACGGTGGGGACGTATACGGCGACTGATGAGAATGGAGACGAGATAACTTATAGTCTGAAGGAAGAAGGTGATTGGGAAAAGTTTGACCTTGACTCTACCACCGGAGAGTTGACCTTCAAGACCCCTCCTGATCGTGAGAGTCCGCAGGATAAGGATAAGGATAATGTTTATAATGTGACGATAGTAGCGACTGACAAAGAGGGAGCAACGGCAGAGCATGAGCTGACCGTCACGGTGACGGATGTTGATGAGACTGGGGAGAACAATGCCCCGATGTTTGGGGATGATGTGAAGGCGACGGTGGAGGTGGAGGAGAACATAACAGCGGTCGGTACATTTTCGGCGAGTGATGTGGACGCAGGGGACACAGTCTCTTACAGTCTGAAGGATGGGGGTGATAAGGATAAGTTTGACATTAATAGCACGACAGGAGAGTTGAGCTTCAAGACCGCTCCTGATTATGAGACTCCGGGTAGTAAAGCGGGTAATAATGTTTATATTGTGACAATAGTAGCGACCGATAAAGCGGGAGCAAAGGCAGAGCATACTCTGACGGTTACGGTTACTGATGGTAATGAAGCCCCGAAGTTTGGCTCTAGCCTAGAGACAACAGCGAGTGTAGCGGAGAACACGACGGATGTGGTGGGAACATTCACAGCGACCGACGAGGACGATGGGGATACGATAACTTACAGCTTGAAGGGGGATGATTGGGACAAGTTTGAGATTAACAAAGATGGAGAGTTGACCCTCAAGATTGCTCCTGATCGTGAGAGTCCGCAGGATAAGGATAAGGATAATGTTTATAATGTTACGATAGTAGCGACCGATGATGGTGTAGTGATGGCGACCGCCGAGCATACTCTAACGGTCACGGTGACCGATGTGAATGACAATGCACCGATGTTTGCGAGTGCTTCGTCAGCGAAGAGTGTTGCGGAGAACTTGACCGCAGTGGGAACTTATGTAGCAACTGACGCTGACGTTAGTGATACTATCACCTACAGCTTGAAGGGAGATGATGCAAGTAAGTTTGCGATTACCCCTAGCGGAGTGTTGACCTTCGTTAGTGCTCCTGACTTTGAGGCTATGGACAGTGCAGCGAATAGTAACGTCTACAGTGTGACGATAGTAGCGAGTGATGGTGTGAATCCCGAAGCCGAGCATTCCCTGATGGTTACGGTTACGGATGTCACAGAGGATGCAAATTTAATTTTAACTGGCACAGCTGGAAATGACGAGTTACAGGGTGGCACTGGTAATGACACTCTTACAGGCGGTGAGGGCAATGACAGTCTTGACGGAGGTTCTGGTAATGATGAGTTGTACGGCGGAGCAGGCAATGACACGTACCATTACAATCGAGGAGACGGCAATGACACGATAACCGACAGTAGTGGCACGGACACCATCAAATTCGAGGGCATAGATATAGAGTCTATCGTATTGGAGTTTTCGGGTGATGACATGGTAATAAAATTCCGAGACAGTGCCGACTCTGACACTATCTCAAGCACCAACCTTATCACGATTAAGGACGGTAAGGTCGCCGCTACTCGTATTGAGAAGTTTCAATTCGGGACAACGGTCTATGATGTAAGTGGTATTGAGTCTGCCCAAGCGGACACGGTAGGAGTCGATTCGTTGGTGGGCACGACTGGAGCTGACTGGCTCTCAGGGGGTGGTGACGTAGATCGACTTTTCGGCGGAGCAGGTGATGACTACCTTATCGGTGGTGCTGAAAATGACCTTCTTTACGGTCAGGCAGGCAATGACAATCTTTACGGAGGTTCAGGCAATGACAGTCTTGACGGAGGTTCTGGCAATGATACTGTTTATAGCGGTGACGGTGATGACTTTGTTCTCGGAGAAGATGGCAATGACACTCTTTATGGAGGAGAAGGCAGAGATAGTCTTTTCAGCGGAGATGGTGATGACGTACTTGTCGGAGGTTCTGGCAATGACACTCTTTCTAGCAAAAACGGTGATGATACTCTTATCGGTGGAGCTGGTGATGATTTTATTTATGGTGGTTTTGGGAATGATATTTATCATTACAAACAGGGAGACGGTAAAGACACGATAACCGATGAAGGGGGTACGGACACCCTTAAACTTGAAGGCATCGACACAGAGTCTATCGTGTTAGAGATTGATGGTGATAAGATGGTGGTGAAGTTCCGAGAAAATGCGGACTCTGACACTATCTCAACCGCCGACCTTATAACGATTAATAACGGCAAGACGGGAGGCAGAATCGAGTGGGCTCAGATAGATGACACTCTTTACGATGTAAGTGGTATTACATCGGCACAGACAGGCACGTCGAATACTGATACGTTGATTGGCACGACAGGGGGTGACTGGATTTCTGTCGGCGGCGGCGATGACGAGGTTGAAGGCGGTTCGGGTGATGACTATCTTATCGGTGGTGCTGGTCTTGACCTGCTTGACGGAGGTGATGATAATGATATTATTGTCGGTGGTTCGGGAGGTGACTATCTTTATGGTCAGGGCGGCGAGGACAATCTTTTCGGCGGGTCGGGCGATGACAATCTTTTCGGCGGTACGGGAAATGACACTCTTGACGGCGATGATGACAATGATACTCTTGTCGGCGGGGACGGAAATGACTATCTTTTCGGCGGTGCAGGAGATGACCATATCAATAGCGGGTCGGGCGATGACTATCTTGATAGCGGTACTGGTGATGACTCACTCTACGGCGGTGCGGGAGATGATGTTTACACTTACAAGCGAGGCGATGGTATCGACAATGTTGACGACAGTGGCGGGTCGGACACCATCAGGTTTGTCGACATCAACATAGAGTCTATAGTGATAGAGTTTGCTAGCGGTA